>CAJPDP010708675.1:0-10869 GCA_905336975.1 Bombina variegata variegata
AAGTGTCACAAAACACATCTAAAATAGATTTAAAAGTGCAGTTACGGGGGGCGGAGTCTGGCCACGCTAGAAGATGGCTGTGTTGTAAAAGGGCTCCAATATCCCATAACGGTAAAATGCTAACTACCTGGTGTATAACCCCCTATTTCCCTTGAAAATACACTCATTAGGCATGTGAAGGTTTGGAGACTGAGAAAATCCTTACTTGACCAATCATCTTGGAGTACGCAATACCTTTCACCCTGGTATCAACACGGAGGCCACACACCAGTATCTACGCCACAAGTCAGCCAGACGAGATAGCAACAGAAAGTCGAGAGGAAGCTTATCGCATCGGACCGCAGAGTAGCAAAGTACCCTCATGCAACGGCCCTCGCAGCACTTCAGAGGAATCTCCGTAAAGGCTCACTACACCGCTGACGAAACCACGTGGCAGGACTCCCTGCAACTCCATACTAATGGAGCACGAACACCTCAACAAAAGCCCCACAATAGAGGACACTGTCCTTCCCAGGGGGTGCAAGGTAAGCCCTTAAGAGGGTAGAGGGGGTCACAAAAACCCACAGCACTAATGTCAAAGGGCTGGCAGACCCACTTTAACTATATTTACAACCCACGGCTCGTCTGGCAGGATAAATTTTAAACGAATCTCTGTATATCAGATCCCCTATCAGGGACATAAAATAATCCAGGGGTAATAGGTGAGCTTGATCAAGACTTATAATCGAGACATATACTCCACAAGGTTTATACAGAGGAACTAGAGGACACCTGCCATTAAGCACTGGGACATACAAACACAGAGGACAGCGCGTCCTAATTACTACTTTGCAGTGTCTCAACTTCAGCACACACCCTGGAGCTGCACATCCCTCATTTGGCATACTACAATCACTAATTCTGAGTACAGTGATATCCCTAGCCTCACATAACAGGCGTTTGGGTAATGCCTTGCAAGAGGCAAAACAAAGCAGATAAATCAACTGCAGTGAAAACTCTTAATCAATATCTTAAGTCTAAAGACACACCAACTGAAGCTGCTAAGGGAGAAATGGCAGATAAGCACTTGAACACCACAGCCCTAATTCACCAAATTGACACACCTTCATCCTCATATGTGACAAAAAGTGACATCCAACACTTATCATCTAAAGACGACATTAATGGGGTATTACATGAGATGAGGAGCCTCTTTGGTGATCTCCGCAAGGACCTCGGAGCATTAGATCGCAGAGTACATGCACTTGAAGATAAACATGACCTAACATCCACCGCAATCCAAAATAACAAAGCAACCATTCGCGACCACGAAGACAAGCTTTATTTTCTAAATGAGAAAATGGAAGACTTAGAAAATCGCTGTCGCAGGAACAACCTCAGAATCAGGGGGGTTTCAGAAACGGTATTCCCTACAGCAATAGAAGGATATCTACAGGCACTGTTCAGAGTGATAACAGGAAGCCCAACAGCACCAGACATACCAATAGAAAGGGCCCACAGAGCACTAAGAGCAAAACCCCCTCCCAAAGCCCCACCAAGAGATATAATCGCAAAGTTTTCCAGATTCAAAGATAAGGAAGAAATCCTAAGATGGGCCAGAACAAAACAACCTATCTTCCACATAGGAGAGGAAATACACATATTTACAGACTTGTCCCCCGGTCACACTCCAAAAAAGAAGAGAACTTGCTCATATCACCTCCCATCTTCGGAAACACAAGATCCTGTATAGATGGGGATTCCTGGTGTCCTTAATTGTGACACACAACAACAAAACAGCAATCTATAAACAAGGAACTGACCCCTCTCTTTTCTACGGAGAACTGTCCCTACCTGATCCCACAGGAGAAAGCAGAGCTGTCATCCAAGGAGATGGTGCAGCGGAATCTGTTGGCGCTCTACAAATAACCGATAATAATAATAATGGTGCAGTATGAGTTATATCACCCAATGTTGAACTTTTATGTTTTTCTTTCTAGGCAATTACTGGGGGATACGTATGCATATTGATGGACCCTGAGGGTTGCCTTCATTTTGGGATGTAATATCAGACAAAATTACTTTGCGTTAGGAGAGATTGATATGATTATTGTTTCTCTTTAATAATTTTCTGTTTTTTGTTTTCTTTTTACACACTAGCAATGATGGTAGACTCCCCTAACACAAGCAGAAGTTGACCCAGATTTACAAAAGCTTTGTTCAGGGGTTAGACAAATAACAAGTGAATATAAGCCTGGGCCCTAACACAGGATTGCAATTTCTTATAAATCTCGATCCTCACTCAGGATCGGACGAGTGAATAACGATAATACTGTTGTCCCTATTCACACCCCCAAGGGATTTCACAATCTCATCACATAGGTTCTATAAGCCCCTTGTATACCACTCACTCACTGACTAAAGGGTGGAGGTTATAGGTTTACTAGACTTCCCTGGTTGTAACTGATGCCCTCACAAACAGTAACAGCGGGTCTCCATCTTTGCCGAGATAAATTAGAGTTTAAGATTGCAACCAACTAAGGCAAAGCTAGGTTTGTAAATAAAGAGACAATTGATTGAAACACCCCCCCAATTGCCTAGAGTGTTGACTCAAGAAACTTTTACAATGTTTTATTTTAATTGTCTAGTTATTATGTATTAAGAAATGTTTTATATGAATATGGGTTGTTGTTCTGCCTTTTGCTTCAGACACAATGATTAAGTGTTAATAAGAGACCTAGACCCCAGACTGTAACAACACCTCGGCCCTACAGGTTATTGATAGTGATATCACCTACAGCACAAAAATCCTTTTAGCTAAATTCTCCCCAACCTCTAACACACTGTCTACAAATGCATTCACAACATATAGGGTTACACCTAAGGGAACCTGAAACCAGTATTAGTTCAGACATCAGACATCAAGAAGATCCCTAACGAATGTTTCAGATTGATAGTACCTACAATATTCTAAGATGGGACCTCAGCCCCAGACAACAGAACACATGGAAACACCTATCCATAAGGTTGTGAGTCAACGCTAACAACTAACATGACTAATAAGGGTATGAATAAAGGAAAATAAAAGGGGGTCACTAAACCTATTCTGTATTGCAACGAAACCACTACAAAAGGTAACAAACAACTCCACCACCCCTTTGACATGACATGAGGCCCAAGAAACTAACAGGACTGGGTGGGCAAAGGTTCCATAATAGACGGCACTGGCCGGAAGCAAATACTAGTTGGGTTACTGTTTATACCAGTTAGAATTTGTACAGTTTTTCTTGGTCGATTTAGACACTATGTTTTTTGTGAAAAAGGTTCTCTCAACTTATGAAGCTTACATATGTTCAGGTAAATCAGAATGCATAAAATTCCTTTCCAGAAAATCAACTGATGCTTTCCACTCTGCCCTCATTGGTCTCCTTCCCTCATAATCAACAAGCCCCCCCCCCTCCCCAAATTCTTCACCTCCCTCTCCCTTCCATTTCCTCCCCTCCCACTTACATCAGGTAGACCCTTAAAGGAATAATAATCACTTATAAATTATCCGGTGATGGGGTTACTTCCCCTACTGAAATTTGTTTTATCTCTAGATAATCCCGATCTAGCGGATTGAAACTGAATAAGTAGCATTTTGCACTTATTTATCTCTCTCTCTTACATATTTCCTTACTAATATCTACTAGTTGCTCTCTTATATTTCTATCCCCTATTCTGCTCTCCCCTTTCCCCCTACTTTCTACATCCCCCTCTTCCCCCCTTTTTTTTTTTTTTTCTTTCCCCCCCTCCTTTTTATCGGAGTCAACTCCCGGATCTAAGATGTCCAAACACAGTAGGTTCCAAGAACACACCCTTCATATGACCTCAATTAACGCAAAGGGACTTAACATAAATCCCTCCCTCTTAACCTCACACACATTGACAAAGACACTGACGGAAGGTATATCCTTCTGGTAGGGACCCTCTTCGGCCATCACATTACGTTGTTAACATATACGCCCCAAACCAAGCCCAAAGTACCTTCTTCAAAAAAGTTGGCCAACCAAATGTTAGATCATGCGAAGGGAGTTCTATTTTTGGCAGGGGATTTTAACCTCTCGCTAGATCCTGCAATGGATTCGTCTAAAAGCAACTTGTGTGTCCCTAAAAAAATCCTCAAAGCAGTGAAAAACATCCACAACAGCCTCACTCTGCATGACATTTGGAGAACCCTACACCCAGCTGGTAGAGACTATACATTTTTCTCTTCACCCCACAATAGTTACCAGTGGCGTATTTAGGTTTTGTGCTGCCCTAGGCACTCAAAATTCTGCTGCCCCCCCCCCCTTTTTTTTATAGACATTTTTTTTGGTCAGAGCATAACATGACATTTTTAAAAAAATTATTTTTCATGGCAAGGAACAATTTCCAATATATTTAAGTCTCTAGGAGCAAATTAACAGAAATAAATTATAGAACAGTGTTTCTCTAATTGTCAAGAGTTAAATGCAAAATAAAGTAAAGAAAAGTTGTTTTACTATGTATATTGAAATGTGCATTTTCTGAGAACGTTGATGACAATGACTTAATTTAATTTAAATTACTTTTGTTTTTATTTGAAAATAAGTAGTTTGTTGATTTTCTTTCTCTCTTTTTTTTTCTTTTGTAAGCTGATTTATAAAAGCATCTCTAAATCAGACTAAAATAAATTAATCTAAAATTAAATTTTTCACCAGATCTCACACTAGCAATTATTGTGGAAGATATGTAGCACAAGCAAACATATAAACACAGACACATAACCAAACAGAAATACACTAGTTACACTGACTGAATAGGAGGACCTCCTTGTTTGAGATAGAAATCAAATAATTGAATGTGATAAAGACCAAGCTAAGCATATCAGCTCTGCTATAAAGCACATTCCTGGCTCAGATAAAAACTTTTTTTGCATGCCTATAACAAAGATTTATGTTCTCCTTTGCTCCCTACCTGCGGGCACACTCTGTGCAGGGGGAAGCTTGCTAGTTATTTGCAGACCACCGGAACTTCCACTCTCCTTTATTAGCTGCCTCAACAGGTTGATCATCTCTGCTAATACAGCACATTCCTGGCTAAGATAACAGCTTCTCTGCATGCCTATAAAATAGATTTATGATCCTCTTCCTACTTGTGGGCACTGAGCAGTGAGAAGCTTGTTAAGTAATTGCAGTGGGCCAAAACTTTCACTCTCCTTCATTACGTGCCTCACCAGGTCACATGACCAATAGAGGCATTACTTCAGCTTACAACCCAATAAACAACAAGTGTCCGATGCATGTTATATACAGTGGGAAGTCAGCTGACATTTTGCAGGGCCAGAGCTGCTTGTAAATAGAGCTAGTGTGATAAAAACATGACTACATAGTGTAAAAACCAAATTGCGTGTGATGGCAATTTTAACATGAAATAAATAAATAAGCATTATGCAATTGTTTGCCGCTTCCCCAAATATGCCGCCCTCCCAAAAATGCCGCCCTAGGCCCGTGCCTTGTTGGCCTAGGCCATAAAACGCCCCTGATAGTTACACAAGAATAGACCACATATACACAGATTCTAACGGACTCTCAATTACCAATCAATGTGAAATAGGACCAATAACATGGTCTGACCATGCCCCAGTAACGTGTACAATTATCTGGCCAGATCTCCCGATTACATCTAAAATATGGAGATTAGATGACACTCTCCTAGATAACCTTTTAATATTGCAGGAAACACAGAAAGAGCTGGAAGAATACTTCCGACTTAATGCTCATTTATCCTCCTCAGCTATAGTCGAATGGGAAGCCCATAAAACTGTTCTGCGCGGCTCCTTTATAAAACACAAAGCCAAGATCAATAGACAGAATAGAGAAAAACACTCAGAACTCTTAGCCCAAATTAAATCCATTGAAGCAGAATACAAAAAGATGCATCTAATGAGTTAGTCAAAACCCTGCTACTTAGCACGAGATCTACCCTTAAACAACACTTAACCGAGATACACCAAAGGAAAGCATTACATCTCAAACAATATTACTTTGAAGGTGTCAATAAACAAGGGAAAGTATTGGCTCGCTGTATTCGAAGTAAACAATTAAATAGTTACATACAGTCCCTTACGACAAGGGAAGGACACATTTTAAAGAGCAGCCCTCAAATTGCATCAGCATTCAGAGCATATTACAATTCACTATACAACATAGATAACACTAGGACCACTACATTTACCAGAGGTTGATAACATTGCTCTCCAAAAAGCCACATATACCTACTTTCAGGGGTTAGATTTACCATCATTAAATAATTAAGACGTTGTGTGCCTTGAGGCACCAATTACAATTGAGGAATTGTATCAGGCCATTAAAGACACGCCAACGGGTAAAAGCCCAGGGCTGGATGGTTTTACTTCCAGATATTATAAAATGCTTAAAGAAGCACTGTCAATCCACATGCTAGCCATTTTTTACAAATTAAGAGATGACCCATACGTATCTACCAACCTGTTAGAGGCCCACGTCACAGTCATCCCGAAACCTGGAAAACCGCATACAAGCCCTAAACATTTCAGACCAATATCCTTAATAAACACCGACATGAAAATTCTGGCCAAGATTTTAGCCAACAGGCTAAATAAGTTCCTCCCGGTCCTGATATCCAATGACTAAGTGGGATTTGGGTCTGGAAGAGAAGCCAGGGACAACACCATCAAAATAATGACTTTAATAAATCATGCAAGAGCCTTCGGGTTTCCCATGGTTCTTTTTTCGACGGATGCGGAAAAGGCCTTTGATAGGGTTAGATGGTCTTTTCTGCACAGGGCAATGGAGGAGATGGGCATACTAAAGGCTTTTGTTAACATGACAATGGCACTATACTCTAACCCTAATGGCAAGAATAAGGGTAAATGGCACCCTATCGGAGTCATTTAGAATTAGTAACGGTACCAGGCAGGGATGTCCTCTCTCTGCCCTCCTATTCAACATCTCCTTAGAAGTATTAGCACAAAAAATAAGGAATAATAAGTTGGTTAGAGGCCTGACTGTGGGGGACAAATAACATAAACAAGCTATCTTTGCAGACAACATTCTCTTCTCCTAGATGGAGGCAGAGAATTCTGTCCCAGAACTTTGAAAAGAATTGGAATCATATGGTGAAATCTCTAATTTCAGCCTCAATATCAGTAAATCTGAGCTCCTAAACATTAATACACAACCACATCATGTACAACACTTAAAAAATAGATATAATATCTCTATTGCACAACATAAGCTATGATACTTGGGAATATACTTAACCGCCACACCACAAGACCTTTTCAAATATAATTACTTCGATTTAAAACAAGAAATTTCCAGAGACTTATCTTCCTGGTAAAATAAACTCACATGGCTTGGTAGGATAGGAGTGGTAAAAATGAATGTCCAACCTAGGATCCTATACATCTTGCAAACACTACCTATTCCTATGCAAGAGGGTTACCTTGATCAGCTTCAGAAACTGATAAAATGTTTTATTTGAGCAGGATCTAAACCCAGAGTACCTAAACGAACTATGTATCTGCCCAGAGAGAGAGGTGGACTTGAAGTCCCTAAATTAATAGATTACAGAAAGGCAATCATGCTCCAACATATTGTAGAGTGGGCTCATAACACTAACCAGAAAGCTTGGACCGGACTAGACAGACACATTTTTAAATTTAATAACATGAGTGCCCTGGCATGGACCCGCCACAGAAAAGGCCCAGAACCTTAATCAAATACTCTGTCCCATCCACAACATTGGTGGAATGGGATAGAATTATAGCTACAAGCACTCACATCTCTTCTAAACAGGGTCCCTTAACATCAATCATTGAAAACTCTGAACTTCCTTATAGCCAACTGGGGTTTCGAGTGAAACAGCCATATAGCCTTAGAACAAGCTCCATATGCTACCTTATAGAGAACGGTAGAGCCAAACCACAAGCAGCCCTTTAGGAATCCCACAAAGAGATTTTTGCGTCGTGGCTACACTATAACCAACTCATTCACTATATCTCACATCACAAAAGCGAGCTGGGAAGGGAAGCTACACCATTCGAAAAAATATGCATCCTACCTATCACACCTAAGCACCTTATCTCGGCCCTCTATAAAATTGTGGCCGTCATTGATTCAACGACTCTCCCGTCATACACTATAGAGTGGCAAAAAGATCTAAATTTAGAAATAGAGACTGATACTTGGCTCAAAGCATTTAATGCAACAAAAAGTCATCAGTCTCAGCAAAAATTCAGGAAATGCACATAAATTTTTGAGCAGGCAGTATCTCACCCCTCTGAGGCTTCACAAAATGTTTCCTACTTTGAGTGCGACTTGCTGGAGGGGATGTGGAGAGGAGGGTTCCCTCCACCATATTTGGTGGTCCTGCCCGAGGATTCAAAACTTTTGGCTAGAGGTGTCTCATGAAATGTCAGAGATACTTGCCACTCAGATATCAAATAGCCTAGAGACCCTCCTACTCTGCCCACTACCCAAAACAAGTGGCTCAGCCCATAAGGCTCTCCTTCTGATAACATTGACGGCTGATAAAAAGCTCATCCCAAAACATTGGAAGACACAGGTCACTCCTTCTATTCAGGACTGGAAAACACAAGTAGCAGAACTTATCACACTAGAAAAATATCACTACTTTAAAACACACAATTTCGGCAGCTCACGAGATGATCTTGTCTCTCTGGAACAGAACAATTTGAGGGTTTAACCTGAACCTCCCATCCCTATATATGATTCTACACATAAATCCCTTCTTCCCCATCCCTATGGGAATAGTCCACCCCCCTTTTTTTTTCTCTCTCCTTCTTCTCCTCTCCCCCTCTCTCCCCCTATCTCTTCCCTCCTCTCTATTGTCCTTATTTTATCTACCACTTTCTTTCCTTCTTTTTTCTAATACTGACTAAAGGTATATTCATCATACAACTACTTTCTCTGACATGTATTCTACGCTAAGAATAACATATAATAAATGAAGAAAAACAAAGTGCATCACCCAGGCAAGCAAGATCAGAGACAGAGGATCTATCACCTTGACAAAATTAAGTAAGACTAAATACTAAGTTTGATACTTTAGGAAGGTGAGGACAATATGGTGAGGACAATATTCAGCCGGGGTTACTATTTTAATCTCATCAATCTTCTTTCTTTTTCCTTTCTTAATAATTAATTTACCTTGTGACATACATTTGAATGCCATGTACATTATTGTCAAACAAATTTTATTGCCATGTTATGTTATATTGTCATCTTCTTTTTACAAATTTCAATAACGCTTCTTTGAAAATAAAAAAAAAATAAAAAAAGTGCAGTTACACTCAATAACACTATCTAATAAAAATCATAAAAAACTATATTGCACAAAAAAGTTATTTAGTAGGTACAGCTACCTAGTAGCGTGTTGAGCCTCGTTTAGCCTTTAGAACAGCCTGAATTCATGTAGGCATGGGTTCAACAAGATGCTGAAAAAAATGTTGGAGGTATTGTGTACCAACTCCTGCAGATTCGATGAAGGTGTAGGCCTGCAGCGAATAGCCCTTTCCAGCTCATCTCAAAGATGTTTAATAGAATTGAGATACAGGACTGAGCAGGAAAGAAAAGTCATTGTCATGTTCCAGAAACCATCTCATAGTGATGCAGGCTTTGTACACCGGCGCATTATCCTGTTGGAAGTAACCATCTGCCTGAGGATAAACTGTCAACATGAACGGATGCACTTGGTCAGCAACAATGTTTACGTATGCTGTGGCATTCAGACATGAATCTAGGGGAAAAACATTCCCTACAGCTTAACACCGCACCCACCACCTGTAGAGTTTTCATCAGACATAATGGGTCTATGGATTCATGCTGTTTTTGACAAATTCGGAGCCTGCCATCAACATCATGCACTAGGAAGATCGACTCATCAGGCAGTTACCTTTTTCCAATCTTCTATGGTCCAGTGCTGGTGGTGTTGTGCCCACAGAAGGCATGCTATGTTCTTCTCTAAAACAAAGGCTCCTGACGTGGCCGCTGGCTGTTGTAGCCCATCCACAAGGTGCCCCAAGAGGTGCATTGCTATATGTTTTTCACTACACCAAGGTTAAATTCTGATGTAATTTGCAAAATTGTGGCCTGTCTGTTTGCTTGCACAAGTCTAGCTATCCCCCTTAGACCTCTCTCATCAACGAGTGTCTTTCTTTAACAGTTCTGCCGCTGACTGGATGTTTTTTGTTCATTGCACCATTCTCGATACACTTTTAAAACTGTGGTACATGAAAAGTTCAGGAGTACTGCTGTTTCAGATAAGCTTCGTCCAGCACGTCTTGAACCTACTATCATGCCATGTTCAAAGTCCATTAGATCACTGCTCTTCCCCATTCTAGCTGCAATTTGTATGCTTAACTGATAGTAGGAAGATTGTACTGCTGTATTAATACCAAAACTGTGGCCATTTGACATGCAACATAGTGGAACAAACCATTTGTGTGCACAGCAGGGCTGTACATAATAAAGTGGCCGCACAGTGTATGAAGAAATATGTATTTCTGAATAAATAGAACATATTCTGCTATGTGAAGAACATTGTAATGTGAAATACTCATATTTTCATGTCGGGTTAGCATATTTGAGAAAATGCGACCAGCTTTGCGCACAAGTAGGGTGTTAGGTTTTCCCACCACTTTTTTTTGCTCCATTGACTTCTATGGGGGAATATATTAATGTGTTTGTTATGACTCCAGGTTGCCATGACACTATTTTGATGCCAGATTGCTCCTCCTCTTGTCACCTGTGACGTATCGTGTCACCTGTGGTGCATCGCATAACCTTTGGCGCACTTTTTTCTTTAAATGCCATTCAGTTTCTC
>CAJPDP010708817.1:0-10988 GCA_905336975.1 Bombina variegata variegata
ACTTCTATGTTTGAAATTATATCTGTATTGTTTGATAGCACTAAATCCTATAGAGCATTACTCCTAGTTGGCTCCTCTATTAATTGTGACAAGAAGTTATCCTTGAGAACATTTAAAAATCTACCCCCCTTAGCTGAATTACTAGTTTCATTGTGATGTCATCTATACCCTCACCCTGCATCCTAGTTAGAATGTCTTTGGTAGATCGGGGATAAAGAAAAATGACCCAATTTAAAGGCGGTATGAACAATAGCAAAGGGGGACTGCTCCCAAAAGCCAGGGTTTTGAGAAATTAATGTATTTATATAATGCCTGCTTTGTAGATATGCATAGAAGTGTGTATTGGGCAAACCATATTTATTTTTTATATCTTGAAATGTCCTGACCGTGTGTGACAGTGGATCCAAGAGCACTCCCACGGAGTCAATGCCCACTGTGTTCCAGATTTGAAACGGAGCTGTCTCACTCCCCGCTCGGAAGTCTTTGTTTCCTATAAGCGGAATGAATTTGGGGGAGGGGGATTTCCTACCGAGAAATTGAAGGGTCAACCACCATGCCCTCAACACATCCCTGTACATTACATTGTTTTTAATTTCTAATAGCAGATCCTGAAAAGGAAAATATGGGAGGTAAGCCAGAGAATAGGGCACCACCAGCGCCTCCTCCATTGGCGGGATTGTGAAGTGGGAAGTGCGAAGTTGCCAATATAGAGTTAAGCGTGTCAGAGCTGCCCAATTATACAGCCTTAGGATTGGAAGCGCCAGGCCCTCCTTGAGATAGGGCTGGTGCAATTTGTTAGCCACTATACGCGTCCTCTTCCCCCTCCAAATGATTAGTTGGATTGCTTTGTTAGTAAGCGATAGATCCGCTTTGGTGAGGGGAAAGGGTAACATCAGTAATGGATACAATAATTTAGGCAAGATAGACATTTTCAGGAGGTTAATGCATTCGGATAGACCAAGGGGAGCTTCACCCAGGCTTTTAATTGAGTGTATCTGATTGCACTGCCTTGTAATATTGAGTTCATAAATTTTGTACGGGAAACGATGCAGCTCAATTCCTATTTACGTCAGGGTGTTCAGTTGGTCTGTTGTGAGATGTGGTAATGTGATGGATTGCCAGAAGTTTTGATGGGAATCCGGCACGGTTGGTTGCTGTTTTGAATATAATTGGGCATAGTAGTGTGCCAGACAGTGTGCAAGTTCCGTGGGAATTTTATACGTTTTCCCTCTATATCTAAGTGCCGCAATATCTTTTCTGGAAGATTGAGCTTTCACTAAAGTGGCCAGGAGGTTACCCGACTAATTTCCGAAACGGTAAAATTTACTTGCTGACTTAAGTAGGCCAGCAGCTGTTTTTTGCCTAACAAATGCATCCAGTTCAGCATTAGCCGTAATATAAGACTCGTGATTTGTGAGTACAGTAGTCCAAATAGGCCTGGCACAAGGTAGCTTATAAGGAATTATGTTTGTATTTGTTGTATTGGGTTTTATGCTTAAGGTTAGCTAGATATGTAATTATGTTGCCTGTAAGTACCGCTTTAGCAGCTTCCCAGAACAACTGTGGGTCATTTAAATGTGCAGCGTTATCAGTGTAGTAGTCATTTCAGGTCTGAATAAGTGATTTCTGAAAGGGTTCAGAGGTAAGAAGGTACGATGGAAAACACAAGGAGTTTCTAGTAAGGCACTTGAGGGCATTGCCCAAAGTGATCGCTACCGGGGCATGGTTAGAGACCACGATGTCATGAATAGTCTCAGAGGTGATCTGTGAGATCAGGGTGTCCGCTACCATAAAGAGGTCTATCCGGGATAGTGAGAAGTTGGCCTTGGATAGGCATGTGTAATCTTTACCTTCCGGGTGTCTCCTACACCAGATGTCACAGACGGCCAGGGACTCAGAGAACAAAACACCCTCTTCTCAAATTTCCCCCTATAATTTCGTAATCTTTTTTTTCTTGTGGCATCCTGTATCCAAGTTCTATCCAATAGAGGCTGAGGAGATAAATTAGTCACCCCCAATTATTAATCTCGAGCCTACAAAGGGAATAAAGTTTTGCGTTAAAGTTTCCCAAAAGGACATGGTTTTGTGGTTTGGCGCATAGATATTACACAAAGTGTAGTAAACTGAGTCTATGGAGATTTGTAAGACAAGAAATCTACCCTCTGGATCGGTGATAGTGTTATGTAACTCTACATGTAGACGTTTTCCAAATAGAATGGCCAATCCACTACTAGAACAGTTGTATGAGAGGTATATCACTTTTCCCACCCAGTCACTTTTTAATTTTTCGCGTTCCTCATTTCCTAAATGCGTTTCTTGCAAGAGGGCCACATCAGAATTCAGTTTACGCAGGTGTGGTAGGATTGATTTACGTTTTATGCCACCAACATTCCAGGTGAGAATTTTAAGTGCCATTGTCAGGTATCATGAGGGATATGTCAGGGACATCCAGATTTGTCGGGGCAGAAGGAGGAGCAGAGAGAGAGGGAAGGATCCCTAATATTTGAGAAGGCTCTCCAGGGTAATGAAGACCAGTATGTGGCCAGGTCTGAAAGAGTTCACAATATACGTGTTTGACAATTGGAAAACATGTAGGCTCTACAGGGGTACAGGGATGTACACTATAGTAAAAAAGCATACAAAATAACAATAAATGTGAAATTAACATTTTAACTGGAGGGAGCATATCATTAATTTAAAGACATCAGCTGCAAATATCTTTAACACAGCATAAGGGAGGGGTTTATTGGCAAATTAGTTTTGGATCCAAGCCTGACCACCAATATCCCAAAGTGTAACCTAAAGTTAATGGGGGGAGTGATATTGATAAGCATATGGTAGAAAATGCTGTGAGAACTGATACCCAGGGTACTTTGTTCATACAAGGTTCATAGCACAATATATAGAATAGTGGTTTTACATAAGAGCAGTGCCTGACCAATTTGGGTAAGAGGAAAAAGCTAACATCCTGAGACACTCTGACACATTTAGTGGGCAAGTCTTGGGTATAAAAAAAAAAAATCAAGAAAACTTTTGGTTAAGGTGACAAATTTCTTGCATGCTATGGTTTGTGACGGGGCGTCTGGTAACATATTGCTATGAGTTGTGCCCAAAGGGGTGGGATGAGTGAGAAACATATTTAACGCAGCATGCCCCTCAAGTGGTAAAGGCCTCATATGTATCACCTGCAAGTCTAAATAAAATAGGTGTGGTGGGGCACATTTGCATAGAACAGTAGCCGTAAAAGACACCAATCAGCAGGTAGTGAATATGGGTAACATAAGCAGCTAAGGTGTATTCCCAACTGTGTAGATAAGGCAGAGCAAACTAATAAAAAAAACAACCTAAATAACAGTGTGTAAGAGTTAACCATGCAATTACAGTACATAATACTTCTATCGACCATTTCTTTGTTCTCACGCCCGAGACACGAAACATTTGAGGCATGATGGTGAAACAGGGACCAAAGTAGGAGATGTCTCATGCTGTGTCTAGAATGCCAAGAACAAACAAGCAGGATTGTAATATCAACATCCATCCACATAACACAACATAAACGTACAATAACTGGTAAATAATGGACAAACATTTGAATGACAACATTTTGCAGGCTCACGTGAAAATGGGATGCAGTCCGTGACATCCGTGAGCCAACCTTTTTCAAAAGTTGAGAAGGAGTGATTCCCACATTCCTCCGAAGCAGATCATTCAGTGAGTAGGTGACAAGAGACAGATGGGGAATTAAAAATAAAACTTTAAAAGCCATAGCGTTATACAATTGCCACACAAATGGCATTAGCAGAGATTCAGGTGGCGTCCGGATGATCCTCTGTGGCAAGGTAACTCTGCAAGGCCTTAGGGGAGTGGAAGATCTTAGTTCCCGATGCGATTTGGAGTCAAAGTTTAGCAGGAAACAGCAGTGCCACCTGACGGCCCTGCTCGTGAAGATGGGAACATAGTGGAGCAAACTCTTTTCTTTGCTTGGTGACTTCAGCCGAGTAGTCCTGGAAGAGGAGTAGCCTAGAACCTTCGTACAAGACCTCTTTATGCGCTCTGTAAGCTCTAAGGATTTTGATTTTTTTTTCTTGGTTTCATTTTGGAATGCTCCAGGGTACGATCAGAGCCCACCCGATGAGCCCTCCCAACATCAATGCGTAGTATGTATGGGGACAACCCAAGCAATCTATGGAAAGTCAGGACAGTAAACTCCAATAGATATTTTCCTTTTACCGATTCCGGGACACCCACTATACGCAGGTTATTGCACCTGCTCCTGTTCTCTAGGTCATCTATGCGGTCCTGCAAATGTTGATTTTCTTTGCAGAGCTGTCTTAACAAAGTATCTGAGGTTGTTTGCCTGTCTTCCACCTCCGATATACGAGTTTCTGCTGACGAGAGGACGAGAGGAGAACTGGCTGATCTAACTTGTTAAAGTATCCATCCCTGCTTGCAACTAATCCATTTTAGGATGAAAGAATTACTTTAGTTCCGGTAAATGATTGCCAGTAGACCTAGCGCAAGTATATATACCTACGTCTGCCTTCAATAGGTCTCCTAGTAGACCTTGTGAAGATCAATAGTACAAGTGAGTGAAGCGAGTGCCTAAGAGGCTGAGGTGAGTGTATGAAATAGCACAGTTTAACTATAACAGTATTAATACAAAGTACAAATGAAGCTAAAATTCATGGATCCATGAATAACATATTAAAATGTCAACATAAAATGCATATATTTAAAATTATGGTGATCATAAACATATATAAAAAACAACAATCTTCACATATGATTGGGGAAACAATGGCTTGTACAAATGTTGATGGTATCAATTTAATAGAAAAAATGTCCCAATTAAGGTGTTGTGGTAAGTGTCCCAATTAAGATGTTGGGGTAAGCATTATCCCAATAAAATTGTCCCAATAAAGTATGTCCGATTTAGAATGTTCAATGAGAAAAAAGTGATGATGTGAAAAAATATAAATCCCAAAATATTCCAATGTTAAAATAGTGAAACTAGTGAAGGAAAAGTGACAGATGGTTGTCAAAAAAAAATTCACAAAAAGATGACTAAAAATCCAACTGCAAAAAGTGAAAAAATAGATAGTGAAAAATAAATAAAAATGGGTAAAAAAAATATGTGGGAGGGGAGTGGAAGTGGTGAGCTTCAAGTGTCTTCTGTTAGTGAAATCCCATCTGTGAGTGTGAAAGTCTCCTGAATATTCCTGTGAAAAAAAGGGCAATACTGCAAAATATATAAAACACCTTGTTAGGGTATCAGAAGATTGCTTACCAGTTATATATCGCCTTTTTCAAGTCTTCACATATACAGTGGGTATACTGTTAAATTTGCACTGCAGTGCAGAGCCCCTTCTCAGCACAGTCGGATGCCCAAATAAGAGTTATGTGAGGAGATCCAGTTATGTGTTTTTCTCCTTTATTCCCTAGAGAGGATTGTGGGGAGCTATGCAGTCCAGGGTAACGCCTTGTATGCTATTTCATGGCCCCTCTGAGTGGAAATACCTCTCACTCCCTATCCCAAACTCCACAGAGCGTCCGGCCAGAGCTGATGTGTGAGCGTTGTCAGTTACTGCTGGCAAGCTCTTTTTCAGGGTGAGCGGATCACTATCTCCAAATGCAAAGAGGCGCATGGTAAGCCCAATCCCGGACTCACAATTTTAAGTTGATGCAGCCCCGCTATAGCTGCACTGAAGATGCCTAGTGGGTTGTTTAGTCACCGCTGCTCCTCAGTTATCTAGTGGTACTTCAATTAGGCAGAATTATGGATTTGCACTTTTCCTTCGTGCTGCAACCTTCTGCCACTTGGGTTGCGGCGTAGCGGTAGTGGCGACCGGGGGCTAGGGCAGATGGCGTGCCCTGCACAAATAAAGGATCCACTGGCGATGACCAAGACCTAGTCTCCCAATAAGATATGGCTTGTGGGGGTCTGGATGGTCGCAGTAGAAAGGTAGTTATTTGAGTTTTGTGAAAGGAGCTCTTACCAACTGCTTCCATCCAGAAATCCCACCCACCGGAAGTCCCATTTTGAAAAAATATTTTATTATTTCTCTGCCCTCCTCCCCAACCCCACTGGAAGCTTGATTTCTTCTAACCGATCTTGTATACATAGCTTTTCTATAACCAGTATAACAGTAAGTATTGGAATTTACTGTATAAATGTGGTTACAAAAGGAAAAAGCAAGTATTTCAAATGACAACATAAATTTCAACAATTTAATACACAACAGCAGGTAAAATGGGTCATTGGGAACATATTAAAGGGGAAAACAATTTACAGAACACTGCCCCTTTAATTTACAGTGGTCTAGATTTATTAAGGCTATTTTTGTAAGTACAGAATTTTGTGTTGTCGTGACAATAACATATATATTTAGAGGTTGTGAAATCAATGGCATTAATTATTTTAAGGAAAAACATTACTGTTTAACTATTTGAGCTTTGACATTATGGGTATATATTACGTGTGTATATGATGCGTAATATGTATGCATTTAAATGTAAAAAAAATAATTATACATTTGTTATGTTAATTTATTGTACAAAAGGTGTTTTTTGAGTTTGCTACGGTTTAGAAACAAGATTAAATGGTCGAGGCTATTTCTGTGCACGTTAGTGCATTCTGAAACATTTCTCACACTGTAAGACTTGTTTTTAAAAAGGCACCATTTATATAGATATAATTTGTGTGGATTTCTCACAGAAAAATGATTCCCGGAAGCAGTACTTAAATGTGAGCAGCATCTAAATGTCTGAGAGCAGCTCAAGGTTGTCAAATAACTAATAATAACATCCTCTATAGCTGTAATGAAATTTCCAACCTATATTGAACTAGTGATTACTATGATTTGCATCCAGATTTTTTAAATGCCAAACTATTAGAACTGCAAGTCTCTCATCTTGAATTTCAATACAGGTCCAGATCAAGTGCTTAGTAAAATGTATGCATTTAAAGATCTTACAAATAATTAATTACTTTAATGATATTATGTGGGCCAAACTGCAAAATATCTCTCAAATTCCCCAGTTTAGTAAGATGATTGATTTAATTAACAATAGTGTTACTATTTTCTCAATTATTAAAATAAAACATTAATTAGCATTACATGTGTGTATACAGACATTTCTAAAATGTAAATTTATTTTTGCTATTCTTCTGCCTATAGGTAGAAAAGTCTGGTTTAATTTGTCATCCACCATGGAAGCTTAAGATTATTCAACTATTTGAAACCCAGAGAGTAAGGCATGGTATGATGACTCTAGGACCAAGCGGGGCAGGAAAAACTACTTGTATTCATACACTGATGAAGGCAATGACAGGTAACATATGAAAAATGGCATTTATTTAACCATCATGTATTCTGTTAAACATGGGGATAATACTGAATTGAGGTATATGGATGAGACATGTAATAACTGTGAAGATGTTAAAGGGGCAGTCTACTCCAGAATTGTTATTGTTTAAAAAGATAGATAATCCCTTTATTACCCATTCCCCAGTTTTGCATAACCAACACAGTTATATTAATATAATTTTTATTTCTGTGATTACCTTGTATCTAAGCCTCTGCTGACTGCCCCCTTATTTTAGTTCTTTTGACAAACTTCAATTTTAGCCAATCAGTGCTGACTCCTAGGTAATTCCATGGTCGTGAGCACAATGTTATCTGTATGGCACACATGAACTAATGCCCCATAGCAATGAAAAACTGTTAAAATGCCCTTAGATAAGAGGGGGCCTTCAAGGGCTTAGAAATTAGCATATGAGCCTACCTAGGTATAGCTTTCAACAAAGAATACCAAGAGAACAAAGAAAAGGTGATGATAAAAGTAAATTTGAAAGTTGTTTAAAATCGCATGCCCTATCTGAATCATAATTTAATTTTGACTAGACTGTCCCTTTAACACTAAATTGCACATGATGATTACTCATCACTTCTTAGTGGCAGTAGAGGGATCCTCCTCACAGGGAGAGAAAAATCAGCATTTAGGACATGTTCGGGATTAGAACCATTAACGAGACACATTTTAGATTTAAATTACCATTAAGCAGGATGCCTCTAGAGATAAGGGTAGATGAGTTTCTTAATACTTCCCCAAAGTTTCTGAGGGCTGACAGGGAGCAGTGTCAAATCTTGCAGTAATGCCACTGAATTAACCACCTAGCTGTGTGCTCCACATTTATAAAGAAGCCATGTTAGAGCAACTTAAAATAAATACTACTGAACACCCTCATATGATAAGTGATCCCTTGAGAGGATGATTTTGATTTTGATGCAGATGAGACACCCCAAGATCCAACATCAAGCCTTCTTCCGTTTCTATAAACAGAAGGAATGTATTAATAGTTGTTAGAGGCTGTGTATCCTGTTTGAACTTGAAACCTGAGACCAGATTTTTATCCTGACAAGTAAAGTGTTGGGTAGAGCGGCTTAAACACACAGGCATTCCTGAAAAACTCATATTTGGAACTACAGAGTGGTTAAGTTCTAGAAGCTGAGACATGGATCCATTGACTCCTATTTAGAGTGGCAAAGTAAGGTTTAAACCTGTTAGTTTGTTTAAGGGGGTAAGCATGCTGTTTCATCAGAGGTCTATCAGTAACTGATTCTCCTGGAGTAGTATTCCACTTATGCTGCCTCAGATATTTAGTACTGGGTTCATGATCTGAAACCATAGTCTTCGTTCAGGTTAGACAAGTTCTCACTGTTTTTAGGAGCCTTGTCTACCATGACAGAGCAACAACTGGAATGTGGGCTAACCCTTTTACCAGTTGATACAACTGCTTCTGTTATAAACCTTGTTTTTATTTCCACTCCAAAAAAGTTTCTAACCAAAAGGACCTACTGGACCACTTCAACATACAAATAACCAGGTCATCTTATCTGTTATTGCCTACAGGCTGATCTCCAAGGGCTAACAACTAAAAAAATGTCTGTCCTGAGTGTAAGGTTTACGGTGAAGCATATTATACAGAATTAGCTTATGAGAATGTGAACTGTTTTGAAATTGACTTTTATCAAGCTTAACTAAGGGACTCCAGTGTTATTGCAGATCCCCACTTAGTTTCTCATTCAGCCTCTGCCTCCCTGAAATGAATAGTGAAAATGTGTGTAAGAAACTTTCAGTACCATCTGCCTCTCAAGGACTGAGGCACAGGTTAGGGAAGAAGAAAAGTTTGTACAACCAGTTTCCTGGTTAATGTGTTACTAGCTAATAATATAGGTGATATAGTTGGCCAGTTCTTAAAGCACAATGTATAGGTTTTTACCCACAGTCATACAACATATAAATGTATCACCTTCGTTTATCAATCCAATGAGGATGTTCTCCCGAAATATATATTTTTTAAAAAGTTGTCATGAAATTGGCATTAGGAAAGTACAAGGGTGATATGGACAAATCTGACCACGAAAACAAAATAATATAGGAGCGGGGTAAATTTACCAATATCTGGGGATCCAGATAACCTGATAGACCAGCCACCAAGATACCTATATAAATGGATCATCTAAAAAAATATGCAAAGAAAAATCTAGTGTACAATGTCTCTTTAAAGGATACATTATCTACACATTGCATTCCTTACACAGAATAATTACTACAATGTAATGTAACTATTTGTACTGTTATAGTTAACTTTTAAGGGCTGAATAAAATAAATAAATGTTTATTAATTTAGAGAAACAAAGGCCTAAATATGCAGTAATATTATTCATCTATTATGCTAGTTGGTCTTTAAATTATATTTATATTTACTATGTTTTGCTAAAATCACATGCACAGGATTGCTAAACATTAATTTGTTAATTTTGACAGATTGTGGGGAACCACACAGGGAAATGAGAATGAACCCCAAAGCAATTACAGCTCCTCAGATGTTTGGTCGCCTTGATGTGGCTACTAATGATTGGACGGATGGCATTTTTTCTACCTTATGGAGAAAAACCCTTCGTGCTAAAAGAGGTATAACAATGCACTTTTCTAAAGAGGTTACAGAAAAACACAATTAATAATTTTGTGTGATTATTATATAATATAACTTCTAAATATCATTAAATATATATGGTAAAAAAATATCAGTTTTATACAATTATTTTACATGTTTTGTGCTTATTTTTAAGTAATCCTTATCAGAATCATCCCTATTTGTTACTATAATATATGTTGATAATCTGTCTTAACTGATTTATTATTGTACATAAATATTTAATATTTAAGTACATCTAGCAGTTTATCAATGTTTCAAACAATTAGGGCCAGGTTACAAGTGGTACGTTATTTATCACTTTCGGAAACACGCAAACACCATTGGAAGTAAAGCTTTTAACACGGCTGAGTTAGCACGTGTATTACAAGTTGAAAGTAAAATGTTTGCACGCGAGCAAAACCCTAACTCTAATAATAGCGCAACAATTGTAATCTGGCCCTTAGTCCTGCATGTTTACAATAACCAAGGACTATACTACCTTTATATTATAGTTATTAATATGTATAGTTGTGTGATAAATTATTTTATTATACGTTATTTGTAGCACAATTTAATATATATTGATTTTAAAAATGTACAAGGAGACACACACATAATTAATACGTTTTTTCATAAGAGTCAGTCTCAAAAAGAGACTAAGCAACCTATACGTTGGCAGAGATATATATATAATGTTACAACATAGCATATTTACACACAAATGCATACAGTATTGTTAAAATAAAAATAAAAAAATTATGGTTGAACAATGTGCTACTTCCTGCGGCAATATGACTATGAAGCAGATAATTTGTGGGAGCTCCCTTGCATGGCTTCAGAGCTTACATGGTACTTTCTTGTATATTTCATTCTAATGTGCAGTTATTGAGTAACAAAATGTCTGAATTGCAATTGTTTGTTCAATCGACAAAGGACTTTCTTCTACAAAATACGACAAGTCCACGGATTTCATCCTTACTTGTGGCGCCTTATCTGGATGATATTC
>CAJPDP010708828.1:0-12109 GCA_905336975.1 Bombina variegata variegata
TACCCTGCTCAGTAAAATCTTAGTTTAGCACATTGCAGCATTGTTGGTAGCCCTCATCTGAACCCCCACGCCAATTTTTGTAGGAAAATAATGAGATATGGCTGAGAAAATAATTTAGAACGCTAAACTAAGATTTTACCTAAATTAATTTTACCCATGGACTGCTCTGCAGAATATGTTGGGGCTTTATAAATAAAGTATAATAATAATAATAATTGCATTAATTTAAGTGTAATATTTTCTTCTATTTATATTTACAGTTATTGATACAGATAAGGCACTCACTGGGATTTAACAAATATTTTATTCCAGCATGTGATGTTTCAGGGTTATACCTGTCCTCAGACAATTACAGATATGCATAAAACAACTCACCCTTTATGTATTCCATGCCTCTCTTTCTCCCCGGCACTGCCAATGGTGTTCTGGAAGTTCACGCCTCCACGTAATCTCTGACTTGACACTGCCAGTCACCATAGTAACCGGATGCCGCTGTGCAGCACCTGTAGAGGACAGAAATTAAAAACAATAATAAAGCATGTTACAGTTACTTTTCAGTCTTATACTTTCAATATTGCAGTCTCATATTAGTTCCTCATATGATACAATGGCTTTCCATACAACTACATTTAATATCACCCCCTAGCACATAATGACCATAATAAACTTTGCATCTCTATATGCGTTTCATATCTAGGCTATACAGAATAATACATATCTTGATCCCTTATTATTCCAAATACATATATAATACATGATTACCTCTAAATTTACTTATAGTGACCAATATGGATCTCACAGGTAACAGTGCCAGTCCAAGTGGGTATTCAACTCATTGAGCACCATAGTGCCCAATGAGTAGATCCACCCGGACTTGCACTGTAAAGGGAGTTTAGCCCTGTCTCCTCCATGAGGTGGAGGAGGTACATGATTGATTATGATATATTACAAATCTGACACTATTTGATGTGCTTGGGCAAAGTGTCTCCCTGCCATTTTTTCTGAAGTGCTCTTGTCAATGGCCACCCATATAGCTGACCTGCAATTGGCCATACATGTTTGTAGGTCATCTACAGTCTTTCATACATAAAAAAAGACCACAGATACAGTATAATAAATATACAATAAATTTGGTGGTACAGGTCACTCTATGTTTTTTATATGGATAACAAAAATATTTTCTAGTATATAATCCACTACAAAAGGTACATCTGATGCACCTATAACAACACACTTTTGGTTTCATCCATGTGGATGGAATGTAACACTGTCTGGGTTCTGTTTTGATTAAATAGTCCTGGATGAACTACCTCCTAAAATGGGATTTTGAAGAGCAAGTCCAACCGGGACTATTTGATCAAAACAGATGAGTGGATCAGAAGGCCAGTGCACTACTTTAGCATCTTGGTTTAAATCCTTAATTAGAAACTCTCCCCCAGAGAGAATTACTGCTCATTCCACCAGAGCAGTGGCACTTCTTGGGTATTTTGTAATTATGCTTCTCTTGACCAGATCTGTACGGTGGCTACCTTTTCTACGTTTTATCACTTTAAAGTGTGCATCTTGTTGAAGGAAACTTTTGGCATGGAATTGTTGCAAACTGCTGTGCCTAATCAGTAACAGCCTACCTACTTCATAAACGTTGCTGGAGCCGGTGACAGCAGTGGCACTCACCTCCATCCACAGCCTAATGGGTACTACCGGGGCTGATGAGCACTTGTAGGAGCACTGATAATCCTACAATCCTCCAACTTTTTATATACTGCAAGATTTATCTATCTATTTGTGTATGTGTATATATATTTATCTATCTATCTAAACTGGTATTCATAGGGAGGCACTCATAGGGTTTCTCTTAAAATCCAAACATTCTTTATTTCAAATGTTTTAAAACATGTTGACGTTTTGGCTGGTACACCAGCCTTTTTCAAGACAATAAAGTGCGTACTACAAATAATGTGCTACCACAGACAATAATATACCAATTCTGCTGTATATGTATTTTGCTGTCTTTTCCTGCAAATAAAATGTATATGAAACAGTGCTCATTTCATAAAAACAAATATGTGAGAACAAAGAAAACGTAAAAAGAACAGATTGTGTTAAAAAAGCAAACTACTTACGTGTTTTCTTGCAAAATGAGCACATAACGATTTTATGTGTAGCTAGATAATAGTGCTACCATTACAGAAGTTCTACTGTCACTTGATATTTACAGAAATAGTCCTCTTCTGAGCATGGGCAATAACCTGACTACAGCTAGAGAAGATGTCTCCTAGCAACACGTCAAAGAAAAAGCTGTCACAATAAACAGATGGTGGAGTGCAGTCTGCAGTAATCAGAGATCATTGTGGTCGGTGAGTGTGTGCATTATCTCCTTTATATCTGCCCTAATCGGCCTCAAACAAATAATATAAATATACAGAAGAAGGTGGCGGAGTCGGCCATGGCCTGAGATGGACGTAAACTCTTGATGCTCTGTGTCTAATCCGGCACCTATGGAGATTATTATCAGTTCTACAGCAATGTGAACTGTAAAAATCGCTGGAGAGAATGTAGGAAGAGCCTTAGGGCACAAATCAAGCAAACAGTCTGAGTCTGGAGAGGATTTAGAAAAGTTGGAGCTCTTTTTCAATGCACGCCCCTGCTGCTCTGCCTGGAAACCCTGTTTACACAATCACAAACCACATAGTCCAGCAGAGCAGCGGAGGCCCAGAACTTACACCGGAGCCTAGGGAGAGGTCCCTCTGAACATCGGAAGGAAAACCTGTAGACTTCAGGACTCAAGAACATAATATAAGCAAATCGAAGCACTTTTACAAAACATGCAGCTGCCGCTTTGCCGGGAAACCCCGTACATAAATGTTCAAGCTGCGTGGATCAGCATAACAGGGATGGCCCAGATCAAACACAGAAGCTTGCCAAAGGGAGTACCAAAAGACCGAAAGGCACAGAAGAAGATTACAGAAGGTAAAAACATAAAGTAAACAAAATAAAGCTCACTTATACAGCGCCCCTTCTGCATTGACTAAAGACTCCTTATAGGCAAATTTAAAACTTGCAGCACAGACACACAGTAAAGGCCAAAATCCTCAATCGAAGCCTAGTAAGAAGCAAAACCCGGGTATCCAGGGGTGATACGCTACATAGTCAGGTCAATTTAACCCATATGACACCTCTCATACAGAGTAGCATCCAGAGAGCTTGGGGCCCCTGAACAGGTCAAGCAATATCATTCCATCTGTGTGTACAGTGTAAAAAGTCTAGATACATCATAGTTTTGCAGACCTCTTTCTGTCACCAAAGTACTTTGTAATTCCTTAATAAATACTTCTTAACCATCCTACATGTCATGGCGACTAGGAAGTCTCTTAAGTCAGATAAGGGGCCAAAACCTGCCCACACTTCTGGCTCAAAAATGAACACTTTCTTTAAAACAATGCAATCACCTTCCTTAGAAGAAGAAGATTCTTCACAAATATCACAAGAAAGTCACTAAGACGCAAGGTCTTTTGATGGGGAGACCCCTATTACCAGAGCCGATTTAAAAGATTTAACAACTATAACAGACCTCTCAGCCTTTTTTTCAACAGGTCAGTCAGATGCTGAAAGATGGTATCTCAGAGATTTAAAAAGATTTGGCGGACCTGGGAGGTAGGGTTGCCTACCTTGAAGAACAAGAAGCAGAAAACATGTCAAACATTGATCTACTCACAAGAAAAATAGATACACTGGAATCCCAGATAGAGTTTTTACACTCAAAGCTAGAAGACCTCGACAACAGGGATAAGAGACAAAACCTGCGCATCAGGGGTATCCCGGAAAAGATCTCCACTGACAACCTCCGCTCCTTTATACAAAACATATTCAAACAATTACTTAATGACCAACATTTACCAGAAATGGCTCTGGACAGGGCACACAGGGCGCTGAGACCTCTACTGCGAGCCAATGAGCCTCCAAGGGATGTAATCCTTAGATTTCACAGATATACTGACAAAGAAATGATAATGGATGCTACAAGGAAACAACAATCATTTACAACTGATGATATCAAGCTACAATTCTTCGTCAACCTCAGCCCTATCACCCTCCAAAATCGTAAGGAGGTGAGATTTCTCAAGCAACATCTACGGGAGCAAGGGTTAAGCTACAGATGGGGATTCCCCTTCAGCATGAAGGTTATGACAAATAACAAAGTAGTGACTTATCCCTCTATAGGTAACTTGGAACACTTCTGTCAATCACTAGACATCCCTAAGTCATCCCTTCCTTCACTGGAGACCTCCAATTCTTCTTCATCAGAACTCCACTCAACCATGACCTCAATGTTCTCAATGGATAAAAGCCACCAGGAAAAGATCCAGGGACATTTCATTCAAACAACATAATGTAACAGCTGACTTGGACCCCGGTTGATTTAGAAACACAGGAGATAACTGGAAGCTCCCTCAATTGAAGAACCAGGTCTCAATTGAGACGTAAAATAGGACATACCTTCAGTGATCCTTGATACTCATGTATCCTTCATTTCATTTAACATGCTTTGTTTCCCCTCCTATGTGTCATTCTCATAATTGTATGAAAAACTTTTCTATAATGTTCTCAGGAAAATTCTAAATGTATTGTAAAAAAAAAAAAAAATGCTCCTCTCCTTCCACTCACTTTATTTCTCCTTAGGTGCCCGCCAACCTTCAAAGGTTGATTCAATTCCCCAATGAACCCCATCTCCAGTTTGGAGACCGTTAGAGGGACATTCGGTTTTTGGTTATGTATTGTTTTTTTGTTTGTAAATTAGTTTTATTGTTGTTACCAAATTAATAATGCTTATTTGTATTTACTTCATGACTCAAGGGATTATAGGTCTGTTGTGCATCTCTTATCTCCCTATCCCATACCTCAATTTCCTACCCTGGGCGGAGGCGAGACAAAAAACTACACAGAGTTCACTCAACCTGACTTTACAGGGGACCTGATAGACTATTACAGAATCTCTCCAGATATGCATCTCCGACATAAAAAGGTAAATGATCATGCCAAACAACCCACGTATAGGCACGCAACATAAAGACATTATATTAATCTCACAAAACTGTAAAGGCTTAAATTCCCCTACTAAGCGTTCTATCGCACTTAACTGTTTTAGGAAAGAAAAGGCTAATATATTTGTTCAGGAAACTCACTTTTTAACTAACAAAGAACCGTCACTCCACTCATGGGATTTTCCTACCTCTTACCTCTACTCCAATACAAAAAAAACAAACGGGGTAGGTATTTTGTTTCACAAACACACACATTTCCAACTACTGGAAAAACACGTAGATAGGGAGGGTCGATTTCTTATTCTAGTGGGATTATTATTCAACCCACCAGTCACCTTAGCCAATGTTTATACCCCCAATATAGGTCAAGCACAATTCTTAAAGAAAATAAGTAACATACTCTTAGAGATACAAAAAGGAGCTCTAATATTAGGAGGAAACCTTAATATAGCCTTAGTCCCAACATTAGACTGTTCCCATGGACATAGTGCGACATCACCTAAAACTAGGAGCTCAATTATTAACATGTTGAGAGGCCTCACCCTTATGGACACTTGGCGCACAATTCACCCAACAACACAAAATTATTCAATCTTCTCTAACCCAGCTCAATCATACTCACGCATTGATTATTGGTTCATAGACCACAGAAACCTACCACTTATAACTAATGCCAATATTTCACCGATATCATGGTCCAACCATTCATCGGTATCAGTAACATTAGCCTGGCCATCAGTTCCACTTCACCCGTTTCAGTGAAGACTAGATGAAACAATGCTACACAATCCCATAGTTGAGACACAAATTCAAAAATCCATTACAGAATATTTCCAGCTAAATTCCAATGCCTCTGTTAAAGCACCAACAACCTGGTTAGCACACAAGGCAGTCCTTAGAGAAACAAAAAGCTACATATAAACGTATGTCAACGGCAAAATATAAAACTCTGCTACAAAAATTACAAAACGATGAAACTGCACATAAACGCGATCCTCAGAGACAGGAGTTATTGCATGCTTTAAACACATCGAGAGAACTCCTTAGAAATCATTTACACAAAGAAGCATGTAAAAAAAGCTCTATACCTCAAAAAGATTTATTTCCATGGGGGCAACAAAGCAGGAACTCTACTTGCCAGGGCAAGTAGAGTTCCTTAACAGACAGGCTTAACAGACAGGCAAGGAAGAGAAGTTTCAGATTCAAAATGGATAGCTAAATCCTTTAGGGATTATTATGGGGAACTCTATAACCTTACTAGCCAAAATGCTCCTCTCCAACCTGAGACGTTGGATCTTTATCTTCAGAATACAGACCTGAACAAAATTCAGACAAGCAATAGGCAAGCCTTAGAAGAACCAATCACTCTAGAAGAAATATTAAAAGCCATTAATGACCTTCCCCTCAACAAAAGTCCAGGCCCTGATGGATTTTCGAACAAATATTATAAAATATACAGGGATACCCTAGCCCCACACCTTTTAGCACTATATACACACATTGACAAAACCAGTCAGCTTCCACCAGAATGCCTTGAGGCTCAAATTTCAGTCAGCCCTAAACTGGACAAATCTCCCAAGCTTATTAGTAACTATAGACCTATCTCATTATTAAATACGGATTTAAATCTTTACACTAAAATATTAGCTAATAGGCTCAATAAAATCCTACCCCAAATCATTCACTCGGATCAAGCGGGCTTTGTACCAGCGTGGGAGGCCAGGGACAATACCATTAGAACCCTTCAATTAATTGACCACGCAAAATTCATGAAAACAGAAATGGTAATCATTTCCACAGATGCTGAGAAAGCGTTTGATCGCCTAAATTGGGAATTTTTATTTGCCACTTTAAAGAGAGTGGGGATATGAGAGGGAATGCTTCCCAGAATTCAAAGTCTTTATAAAACGCCTACGGCAAAAATCAGGTTCAATAATATCAGATCCCTTTATGATACACAATGGAACTAGACAAGGTTATCTGCTCTCCCCCATATTATTTATTATTAGCATGGAGGTCCTGGCTCAAAGAATAAGGTCTAATCCACTAATCTATGGAATAAGGGTGGGTCCTTTAGAGTATAAACTCTTGTTATACGCAGATTAAGTCCTTTTCACTCTCTCCTCCCCTAAAACATCAGTACAAGCACTGTTAAAAGAGCACAAACAATTTGGGAACTTCTCTAACTTCAGGATAAACGAACAAAAATCAGAAATACTAAATATATCCCTCCCAAACCCAAAATTTCAGTCGCTTTTGCAGTCTTGCATACTCAAACATCAACCAAAAGCAATAAAATACTTAGGGATATATCTTTCCCCAAACATGAAGTCTCTTCTAGAACTCAATTTTACTAACTTACTTAATATAATTATAAATGATCTAACGGCCTGGAAGAATCGCCCTTTCTCACGGTGGGGCAGGGTTCATATTCTGAAGATTAACATCCTACCTAGATTGCTATATGCAATTCAGGCGGCTCCAATCACCCTACCACAAAGTTTTATTACACAAGCACAACGATCCCTGAATGCCTTTGTATGGGGAAACATAAAGCCTAGAATTAAGAAATTAACAATGTATAGACCAGTCAGGGAGGGAGGCTTGGGATTACCTAACATAGAAGCCTACTACCAAGCTACCTGTTTACAGAGAATCATCGATTGGCATAGAAATTGGGACTCAAAGGCCTGGATCCCAATGGACTCGCATATACTACACTCTCTGTCACCGGGTGCCCTATGTTGGGTAGCAAATCAGAATAGACCTCCATGGTTAAAGGCCAACCCCTACTGCACCATGCATTTGGGTTATGGGACTCTATTACAAAAAATACCCAAAAATCTCAACACTAAGGTCCCCCATGTCCCCCATCTCTCCGAATTCTGAACTCACGGGGGGTATAGCGTTTGACGTAACTAACCTGACTAATTGGGAGATGGGATATATGGTTCCACTATGTACCCTGACAAAAGAAGGTTAACTTAGAAATAGACTTGAACTAACAGAAATAATGGGGGGGGGGGGTTTGCAAAATGGTTCAAATATAACCAAATAAATATTTCTACACACCCATTCCCTCAAACAGGCATTTACTAGAAATCTAACTCCATTCGAACAAGTGTGCTTGATGAAACTACCAGCCCAACATACACTATCATGGGCCAGAAAACTTTTAGTTAACGCTCAAAACCCCAAACACCCAGATTACATTAAAAGATGGCACAAAGACCTAAATAAGACACACACAGATTCAGAGTGGAAACATATTTTGTAAAATTCTTTTTATTGTAATCAAGAGAGAAGTATCATACATTCATGCATATAATACAGTGTCAAAGGCAATAAGTATATTCAAACATGGGTCATATTACATAGCGTTGTAGCTAGGACATTTGACAATTCACTAGACATTTAATTGCCTGAACATGGATATATAACTTAGACATGGTAAAGTTGTTTTCTTCCACCTCTCTCTTAATTCCTTATTTACCCCTTTTCTCTTTCTGTTCCCTTGCTTACCCTATAATATAAACTACAAACCATTCCCTAAATAACCTAAACAACCTAAACAAATTCCCTAACTAACTAAGCCACCATTCAACGAGTGTTGAAGTCTTATTTTTCTCTTTTCCTCTTCTCAGCAGGGCCCAGAGAGGGGGGGGGGGGGAAACTCAGGTTCATCTAGGTGCTGCGCATTATTGGTCTGGAAGTCGTTCCAACACTCTACTAGGTAGCTCTGGAACTCCTGTGATGTCCCCAGATATCTCGGGAAGCGAAATGTTCTTCTATTACTGACCCGTATACTTATATCTATGAATAGTGCCACTGGGGCATGATCAGAGACAACTACCTCTCCTATTTTTACGTCAAGGACTTGGGGTATCAAAGAGCTAGATATTAAGAATAAATCAATGCGTGACATAGTGGGAGCGGAGTGCGAAACGCAGATATAGTCCTTCCCATATGGGTTCAGCTGTCGCCAAATGTCTACCACATCCAAGAGTGAGGTTAGTTTGTGAAGCGTCTCAAGCTCAAATTTGTACACAGGTTTGGGAGCTAGTTTGTTGGATTTCACCTGTTGCTCTCTAAGCCTGTCACAGTGTGGGTTAGGGGCTTGATTATAGTCCCCTCCTATTATCAGATAGGTGTTCAAGAATGGTGTCAGTACCGTGATTATGGAGTCCCAGAAAACTCTATCTCTTTGGTTGGGGCCATAAATATTACAGAAAGTATATGAGTTTCCAGCTATTTGTGTTTGGACGATAATGTATCTGCCTTCTTTATCTTTTATCACTTCTTTAGTTTCTACTTCTAATTTTTTACCAAACAATATGGCAACTCCTCTGCTAGCCTTAGTGTATGAAGCATATTCAACCTTTCCCACCCATTCTCTTAGCAATTTATCGTGTTCTATATCTGACAAGTGTGTCTCCTGGAGAAACGCAATGTCAGCTCCCTTCTTCCTTAGCTGTGTGAGGATTGTCTTTCTCTTAATAGGGGAATGAATGCCCCCTACATTCCAAGTGTAAAGATTAAAGGCCAAAGGTTAGCATGAACCAAGAATGTGCTTGCGCATGAATATGAACGGGATAATGGGGGGGAGAACCTGAGATATGTGTGGGGGAAAAAAAAAAACAGGGGGGGGGGATGGGGAGGTACCACTTACATGGAGTAGATTCATAAGGGTCCTGTTGCTGCCCCAAGCAAAAATAATCAAAAAGTTCTCTGGGCCCCGCCACGCCATCTGTAGATAGTAAACACAAACGTGAGTATTTGACAAGCCAGTAAATTATTTTCGAACAGCATGTTTTGTTCAACCAACCGAGTAGTCACACTAGGTATCTCATCATTGCAACACATTGTAGAATAAGCAATGCTCGGGGTACTTTTAAATAGTTTGTCTTAAAGCAGCTTATATCGTATGTATTCCTATAACCATACATCTTGTGGCTTTTAACTATATAACTAAGGGTCATATCAGACCCAACCTTGAGAAACACATCTAGAACTGGTGTGGGTTTGTAACGACATCCAGGCCATGCTGTAAAGCCATCATGGGGCTGTATAACATCTGGAATGAGTTCAGCCTCAGTATCGTCACAAAGCCAAACCCCTACAGTCAGTGGCGGTATCCCCACAAAAAGCAGGGATAATACACATGTTAAACATATCAAACATAACCAATTCCCAACAAATTTGAACGCCTCGCGATTATGTATCTGCACATAACCCAATGTAGTTAATTCAATAGCCATTGAAGCGTTTAAACTATCTCAAACAGCCTGAGCCTATCTGTAAATGAGATATAGCTATTTCTTTCAAGGTATCAACCCTCTTCCCCTCTTGGAGGACTGCGTGGGGGACTGCGGGCGGGGGCACCCCTATTCTCCAAGTATTCCTGGGCTGCACTAGGGGAGTCAAAAAATTTAGGACCCCTGGTCGTCATTACTTTGAGCCTCGCTGGGTACAGCAGGAAGGCTTGCCTACCCTCTCTATGGAGCTTTGAGCATATTGGGGAGAATTCTCTACATTTTTTCATAAGGTCCATAGAGAAATCCTGGAAGAGGAGCAATCGGGCATTTTCAAAGGTGAGATGCTCTATTTTCCTGTAGGCTCTCAAGACAGCAGTTTTAGTTTGGAAATGTAAGAATTTAATCATAATAGGCCTAGGTTGGGATATATCTGCCCCAAAGCGTTCCGGACCTACTCTACGTGCTTTTTCCACCCCACCAATAAAACCTTGTGCGGGAATATTTAATAGGAAGGGTAAGGTATTTTCCACAAATTGAAGAATATCTGATTGTTTTATTGTTTCAGGGAGACCTAGTAGGCGTACATTGTTACGCCTCGATCTGTTTTCCAGATCATCTATTTTCAGCTGTAAGGCCATAGTTTGTCTTTCTAAGTTTTCAATCTTACTGTTATTGGTCATATTAGAATCTTCTAGGTCAGATATCCTATTTTTCGCCTCTGTGACTCTTGCAGAAAATTGTTTAACATCATCAGTAAGCGTGTCTACCCCTCTCTGCAAGTTATCTATTTTAGGCATTAATAGCAAAGAAATTTGTTTTACAATGGGGTGTGTGTCAATTGCAGCGCCCTCTGAGAGAGCCTCAGCATTGGGGCCTTGGTTGGGCTGGTCATTTCCAGATTTATTCCTGCGATCACCTGTTTTGCTACGGCTCGCCATAGGGGTATTAGTTAAATATTTATCCATAGACCCATAAAAAGAAAAGGGAAATCTGGTCTGTTACAGCTGGAGTGGGCAGGCAGACCGGGGAATGAGTATCTATGGAGTGTAACTCTATAGCGCAGGTGTAGCCAGCTCCAATTCACTGATTAATCTTGTGTGGTCTAATTCAGTTGGGATCTACAGACCAGTCACTGTGTTAAGGTACATATATGGAAAAGGGTGGCTGTGCACAGAAACAGAGCAATAAAATTGACACAGTAAATTCCCTCATCCAACAGCAACGGAGATATCACCCACCTGGCTCCTGCTATTAATGAAAATTGCAAAGCATCTCAATAGGCAAATACACTCATATGTGGAAAGGACAACAGTGGCGCTTACCTATTCTGGGGGTCCTGTGTTGCCGTGTTCATCTAGCTGCGTTGCTTCGGCGTGTCTGCGATATGCGCTGTATGCGCTCAGTCAGCTGTATGCTACTTCCGGTGTGAAGGGAGCCCGGCCCTAAGGCCACTATCCATGGCGCAAATTCACTGCAACAAACGACTTCTGCCTCCAGGCTTCAAAAAACCTTCTTGCTTTTCCAGAATAAAAAGTAAAAAAGCATCCAAAGGGGGTATGCAAAAATACAAATTTATTGTGATGCGAGACACATTAAAAACAAAAGTTAGAGCCTCAGCCCAACAAATGAAACATGAAGGGGTCACAGGACGGCTAATGCAGACATGTTCCGTGTGGTTCTACCACACTTGTTCACTGCTGGAGTTTAGCCACCACTGGGACCTCTATTTAAAGGAACAACACTTAATTTTAAAATTAACAATTAACCCCTTCAAGGCCTAATCCAATCTATGTTACTAAGTTAAAACAGTAT
>CAJPDP010708912.1:0-12911 GCA_905336975.1 Bombina variegata variegata
CCTATGCATGTGGTTGACATTAAGTTACTGTCTTGGAAGGTTCTTTTTCTACTGGCTATTGCTTCGGTGTGCAGTCTCTCTGAGATGGCTGCCCTGCAATGTGAGCCTCCTTACCTAGTTTTTCATGCTAATAAGGCTTTACTTTGTACTGGGTTAGGTTTTCTCCCTAAGGTTGTTTCTGATCGCAGCATCAATCAGGAGATTGCCGTTCCTTCCTTGTGTCCTAATCCTTCCTCGAAGCAACGGTTGCTTCATAATTTGGATGTGGTTCAGGCCTTTAAGTTCTATCTTCAGGCTATGAAGGAATTTAGACAGACTCCTTTGTTTGTCTATTCTGGGAAGCGTAGAGGGCAGAAGGCCTCTTTCACTTCCTTTATCTTTTTGGTCTTATTTGCCTAGCATATGAGACAGCGGGACATAAGCCTCAGAAGATTAAGGCTCATTCAACTAGAACTGTGGCTTCCTTTTGGGCCTTAAATAATGATGCCTCTATGGAGCAGATTTGTGTGGTCCTCCTTACATACCTTTTCAAAATTTTACAAGTTTGATGTTTTTGCTTCGGCTGAAGCAGCTTTTCGGAGAGAGGTTTTGCAGGCTGTGGTGCCCTCAGAATTGGGTTCGCCTTTTTTTTTTTTTTTTTTTTTTTTTTTTTCCCTCCCGTTTTCATTGTGTCCTCTAGAGCTTGGGTATATGTTTCCCACAAGTAAGGAATGAAGCCGTGGACTCTCCTCATAAGAAGAAAAACATAAAATTATGCTTACCAGATAATTTCCCTTCCTTCTGTATGAAGAGTCCACAGCCCACGCCCGTGTTTTCCGTTGGGCGGACAAAAATTTTTGTTCCTCTGGCACCCTTTATACCCTGATATTTCTCCTACTGTTCCTTGTTCCCTTGGCAGATTACTGGGATATGAGGTAAGTGTGGGAGGTATTTAAGCCTTTGGCTGGGGTGTCTTTGCCGCCTCCTGGTGGCCAGGTTCTGTATTTCCCACAAGTAAGGAATGAAGCCATGGAGACTCCTCATACAGAAGGCAAGGAAATTATCCGGTAAGCATAATTTATTGTACTGATTTTGTTTTGAGACACAGAAATGAATCTTGATAAATGTATAACAGGTTGATGATCGCTACAACAAATACATGTTCCAGAGGAACTTTGAAACTATGCTCCTCCACCATCCTGGACTATCAATATTCTACAAAAAGCAGATTTACATGCTAATGTTTGTAATTATTACTTTTGAACTGCTTTTTATGAAAAATCTCTTTGAATAAAAGATATACATATACAAAAAAAAAAGTTGGCTTGTTTGCCAATTGTTTAGTTGCTTGGTTTGGACTATTAGGATTAGACTAATTTTCAAACCTATTACTCCTCCATGGATTCCTAATCTTGTTCTTAGAGTTCTTCAACAGGCTCCGTTGGAGCCTATGCATTTTATTGATATCGTCTGCCCTTCTGTGTGACCTGCTTTATCTAGTGTTTAACGTGGCTAAGACTGTTCTGCAGACAAAAATGAGGTTTTTACTTAAGGTAGTCTCAACTCACAATATATATCAAAAAAATGCTCGGTCTCTGTCCCAATCCTCCTTCCTCTAAGGAGCTGTTACATAATCTGGACATGGTTAGAGCCTTGAAGTTATGGCTTCATGCTACCAAGGAATTTCATCAATTGTCTTCCTTATTTATCCTGCATTCTGGTAAGTGCAAGTGTCAGAAAGCCACTACTGTTATCCTATCCTTCTGGCACAGAAGTTTGATTCGCATGGCATATATGGAAGTGGGACAGCAGCATCCATCAGAAATTACAGCACAATATATCCGTGCAGTCTCTTCTTCCTGGGCCTTCAAGAATGAGGCTTCAGTTGAACAGATATGTAAGGCTGCTACATGGTCCTCATTACATAATTTCACAAAATTTTACAGATTCAATGTTTTTGCCTCAGCTGAGGCGTCTCTTGGGAGAAAGGTTCAAGTTGTGGTGCCTTGTACTTGAGACTGCCTTCCCTCCCTAAATTTCTGTTGACTCCACAACTTGAGTATTGGTGTCCCGTAGGTTATGAATGAATTTCATGGATACTTACTGCCATTAGAAAGAGAACCTAATTTATTCTTGCCTGATAAATTATTTTCTTTCTTGGCAGTGAGAGTCCACGAACCCTTCCTGAACAAATGTAGTGGCTGGTAGCCTTTTGTCACCTCTATACCCCTTTTATCTCTGTACTTTTCCTTATCCTCGGCTTGACCTACTGAGAGGGTAGGGGAAGTGGGATAGATATTTAATGCTTTGTTTGGGGTGTCTTTGCCTCTCCTGGTGGCCAGGTGAAGCATTCCCCATAGGTTATGAATGTATTTCGTGGACTCTTACTGCCAAGAAAGAAAATAATTTATCAGATAAGCATAAATTATGTTTTTTAAAATCTGTAGCACTGTGAATTGGGCAACACTCAAAGTGTTTTTAATAAAAAATTTTGTTTCCTTCCAATGGGGTTTAAATGCTGCTTGTTTAATCCATTACAGGAGGGTCTGGATAATGTGCTGAAGATCCTGGTGAACCAGCTGAGCTCGGATGATGTGAATGTTCTGACCTGTGCTACTGGCACTTTATCCAACTTGACTTGCAACAACAGCCGCAACAAAACTCTGGTGACACAAAGTAATGGGGTAGAGTCCCTTATCCACACCATACTGCGTGCCAGTGACAAAGATGATATAGCTGAGCCAGCTGTCTGTGCCCTGCGCCACCTCACTAGCCGACACCCAGATGCAGAGGTGGCTCAGAACTCTGTGCGACTTCACTATGGCATCCCTGCCATTGTCAAACTAATCAACCAACCCTTCCAGTGGCCACTGGTGAAGGTACATTACTTAACTATACAGAACAGATGATTACATATGACTTGGAAAAGGGTTTTTATAAGCACAGTATGTCTTTAGTCAATCCTAGCTGCTGACCTGAATTGTTGTCACTAAACTAAGTTATGAAGTGATTGTCAATTTTATATAGTACAGATGAATAATGGTTGTTATGAGCCTCACTAAAGATTACAATTTTTTTTTTTCTTTCTCCATTTGCATTAATATATAATTTTTGTTTACTTTTTCTCAGGCAACCATTGGCTTGATTAGAAACCTTGCCCTTTGCCCAGCCAATCATGCCCCCTTGCATGAAGCTGGTGTCATCACCCGACTGGTTCATCTGTTGGTTAAAGCTCACCAGGATGCCCAGAGGCACGCAGCTTCAGGAACACAGCAACCTTACACGGTGAGGACCACGCCCAATTAAAATCCCTTATCCTTTTCCCAACTCCTACATGACTACATATTGCACTTGCGTAGAAAACTTAGAATCTGATTTTAGGGCTCAGCATTAACGTTTTGTGTGTGGGGGGGTATTTTTGTGTCCTAAAACTGTTTGTGTTTAAAAACAACTAAGTTAGACCATTTTACATTTATGTACGCCCCAACATCCCACTTGAACTGTATTATGGTTATTCCAAGGGTGCTGGGGAGAAACATTCCAACAGTATTGCAGAAGCTCACCCTTACCTTATTGTGGTTCTGGTGCCTCTACACTGATCTGTATAGAAACAGAATGAACTGGGCTTAAAAGGACACCTTAGTCATTTTAAAGTCTTACTTTAGATTAAGCTACAAATATCCTCCTGCACCCTTCTATATCATGCAGCAGTAACAGTAAAAATATTTTTAAATAAATATTGTTTCTGGTCACTTTGAAATGGCTGTCAAACTCTGCTCACTGATGTGACATCACAATCTAGGCTGCATCTATATACCGAATAGCCTTGTCTGTTGAATTCAATTAGTGAGTCTTTTTTGTAACTAGTGAAGCCTTTAATGCAGCCCTTATTGTGATGTCATCAGTGGGCAGAGTTTGGCAGCCATTTCAAAATTACCTGAAACAATAGTCATTTTAAAATAACTTTTTTCCTGTTACTGCTGCATGATATATAAAGGGTGCAGGAGAATATTTGCAGCTTAATCTAAAGTAAGACTTTAAAAGATAACTAAGGTGTAGACTGTCCCTTTAAATAATACAACTAAAGTGATAAAAGGTGTTAGCCACATCCTGTCTGATGGGGAGAACCGTCTCTATCTCAAATGAATGACTAGAACATTTCTCTTATCTTCCTAATCAGAAATGAACCCCCCTCTGCCAGCTATTGGATTGATTAGATAACTTCTTTCTAAATAATTAATCAGGCAGTAAGCACAAACACTTTCTCCTCTGCTTTGTCTCCATTCCTAGAAAATGTGTGATTTCAGCCATTTCAACCTCCTTTTGTTTCCTCCAGTGTAATATATTTGCTTGCTACTTTTTTGCTTTTAAGATCAGGGCTTTGAGTACATACATACATTATACATACATTATACATGCATGCATTCATTCATTACACATACACACTCACACTTTTGGTAACAATAGTTTCAAAACAATGGTTTAGAAATGTGTTTCTAAGCCACAGACAGCCTCTTATCACATGCTTTTTTATTAGCTTTTCACAACAGGAGACTGCTAGTTCATGTGAGTCATATAGATAACATTGTGCTCACGTCCATGAAGTTGTGACTGACACTGATCTAATTGGCTAAATGCAAGTCCATAGATAATAAATTAAATAAATAAATATCCATGTGATAAGGGGCCTGTCAGAAGAGGCTTATATACAAGGTTATCAGAGAGGTTAAAAATAGATTAATATAACCATGATTTCTGTGCAAAACTGGGGAATGGGTAATAAAGGGATTATCTATCTTTTTAAACAATACAATTATTGGTGTTGACTGTCCCTTTAACAAAGCCAAATTACGGATCTCAACTTATATTATTGACAAAAGTGAACAGATAGGAATTGCCCTCTAAGAAAGTATTAAAATATTTTGTACGTTATATTTATTTTATTTAGCTTTTGCTTTGAAGTGCACACTATTTTTGGAACTCAAAATGTTCTAAATGTCTAACGATTTTTTGTCTTGGATTTTTTCTTTAGGATGGAGTGAAGATGGAGGAGATAGTTGAAGGATGCACTGGAGCACTACACATTCTGGCCAGAGACCCAGTGAACCGCATGGAAATATACAGGCTTAACACAATTCCATTGTTTGTGCAGGTGAGTGCTGACAAACATACAAATATCCATATTTATAACCTGTATTGTATGACTGGTTTACCTCAGTGTTAGACTTTTAGCAGGCAGAACTTCTTGACTAGAAGAAAACCACCACTGCTATTTATTTGAGGGTTTTGTTTCATGAATGCATATTAAGTTTTTTGTTGACATGGTTTCATGAATATTTGTTTGCGGTACTATCCCAATTTGAATGTTTCTTTCACTGCTGGTTTATCTGGAAGTACTTGCTGGATGTGTTTAGGGACACGCTGTGCTAAACAATGCTCATATGCTTTGAACAAACAGCTTATTTCAAAGCTGCATGTTACTCATTTCTCCAGCGGCTACATCTGCCAACTTGCTCCCACAAACCATACAGCCACTGATTACAAGGGACATGTGCTGAACAGGCAACACACTTTCTTTTCCTCTACTATTGCAATCGTAATTCAATTTGGTCAAAGATAATTTTATTATAGTAAAATCTAAATCCTTATCAAACAGATGGCATATGACCTTTCTTTTGGTATTCACCACTTATTTTTGCCTTTTTAAATATGACTCCTAGTAACTATTTTAATTATGCTCATGGATTTTAGAATACAAATGTGGTGTTTTTTTTATATGCATAGAGCTTGTGAGATCTACGTTCATCATTCTAAACACACGTTTTAGAGCTTTGTACCATTTCAGTTTCTATATCCTGACGAGACTCTGCAAATACAGAGAAGAAAAAGGAAAAAAAAAGTGTATAACTCTGTCCAGCTGCAAGTTGGAGAGGGGGAATATCCAATCAGCAGTACTTAGGTCTTACTTTGCTTTGTTCTTATGAGATTTCACTGAAATCTCCTGTGATTTCAAAGTAAATTTCCTTAAACTGAATAGGAAAATAACATGACTGTGTCTGCACTAGCCAGTCGCACGCTTCCTTGCAATTTCTGGGACTAGCACCCTGATTGGCTGCTTAAAGTCTCTTTACAGTGGGGTCTAAATACTTAGTAAATTTTGGGGTAAAATATTTTCCTTTTTTACATAGATATGTTCAGGTGAGATTTTCTAGTCAGCTCACTTTTTTTATTTGTTTGAAATATCTACTTTTGCCTGTTATTTCGCCACCTATGCTGAAATGAGTAATAGGTTTTTCTACATAGAAAAAATTTATGTAAAGAGAAGACAAAATCACAGATTAATCTCCTAGTGGATGTATGAGGAAAAGATTTTGATTGTGAACTAGCTGGTTGAGCTTATTAACCCCTTCTCCGCCATAATGAAAAGTATGCTTTACTTGCAGGCTCAGTCTATTGGTATGGGAATATCCTGTAGAACAGGTGATGGTTTTAATGTGCAAAAACAGCTATTTCAAATACAAAAAAAAACCTTGAAGGTACAATTTCCTAATGCATTTCATGCTCTGTAGTAGGTATAACTCGTTTGGAACACATTAAGGGAAACTAATTTTATAGTACAGGGTTCCTGAAGAAACTACCACTTTTTTAAGATGGGGACTTCAACTACTTCAGCCACGGTATCCTAAACACTTGTATTTATCAGGCTTTAGGAATTGATTGGTGATTTCTTTGCAAATCTTATTTGGTAAACTATTTACTCTTGAGGAATTTTATTTCCTAAAATGTGGATTTTTACCAACCAATGAGAGATCAATATTTAGATTTACTGATTAATCTATTTCCCCCTATTAAGTGACCATGTGGCCCCACCTAAACACTTTTTTATTTTATTTTAGCGTGCTTTGTTTGTTCTGTGAGTATTGGGCAGAACAATCTTCCTTTTCTTTCTAAGTTGGACATAGCTTTACTATTTAAGGGGAGGAGTTCTGAAGTCCATTTCTTTGAAGTTTTTAACTAGTCAATGTCAGGAGGCACCAGGGAAGATCATATAATCACTTAGAATTGGAAACTTTGATTTATTGGTGAGCAGAGGCATTATCTAGTTCCAGGGGGAAGCGATAGAATAGATTTACTGAGACTTTAATCTTTTTGCTGTTATCAGAAGCGTACATTAGTTTCATTACAATCTTGCATTGCTAATGCAGGCTGCAGTTTTTAACTGTATGCTATTTAGGTCTCCCAGGAGACAAAGCACCCCCCCAGTAAAAAATTGATTTGTATGGGAGCTCAGAGCTGAAGATGTGATGGCTCCCATTAATTAGTAAACAGTGCAGCTAATTGCTCAATTAGACAGATATGTCTGGAACAGAGCTGTGTTTAGCGTTCTGTTTTATTAGTAGAGGTTTTGAAAGTGGGAGGAGAGATGCTGTTTAAAATACCATCGGTTTCTAATAATAATACTTTATGTATACAGGAGTATGAACATGTGTGAGGATGATGTTAAAGTATATTCACTATTGAGGAATTAGTGTGTGTGTGTAAAGCAAAACTAGGTTTTGTCAATGCTTAAAGGGACAGTATACACTCATTTTCATATAACTGCATGTAATAGTCACTACTATAAAGAATAAGATGCATGGATACTGATCCAGTATAAAACTGTTTAAAACTTACTTAGAAGCCCTCAGTTTAGCTCTGTTGAAAAGGTAGCTGAAAAGCCCACTGCAAGTGGGAAATAAGACACTCCCCCCTCCCCCTTCCTTTGCATATGAAAAGACCATTTACACAAACAGGAGCAAGCTGGAGAATGTATTCTCATAACACTTTGGGGCTTGGTTAGGAGTCTGAAAATCAGAGCAATGTTATTTAAAAATAAGCAAAACTATACATTTAAAATAACTTTATGGGCTATATAAATCATTTACAAAACATTTATGCAAAGAAAAAAATGTGTATAATGTCCCTTTAAAGCTGAAGACCCAATGTTTCCTGAGACACATCCTTTAACCTTTTCCTGTTTGTATATAAACTTCTTTGATTATATGCTGCATTTGTATGTTGCATGTGTTTGTGTTTTTTTTTTTTGTTTTTTTTTTGTGATATGGAGAAATTTGTTTGTTAAAAATCAAATTTAATTTTTCTCCTCCTGGATAGCTTTTGTATTCCCCTGTGGAGAATATTCAGCGTGTAGCAGCTGGAGTACTATGTGAACTTGCCCAGGACAAAGAGGCAGCAGATACCATAGATGCTGAAGGAGCGTCTGCCCCGCTCATGGAGCTGTTGCATTCCCGGAATGAGGGCACAGGTGTGTAGGTTTTTAATACTTGTGAAGTTTGCAGACTACAAATTAATTAGTCAAACAAAGGACTCATCCCTAATCATTGTAAAGTTGCTGCGTTTGTCCAATACAATATGGTGCAGGCATTAACACATTTAGGGGCCAGGCAAAGGTGTTTTGTATATAGATAGTACAAAAATGTAGGCGCCAGAGGTAAAACTCTAGGTGCTGTGTCCCGTCTGGCTCTTAGTTTGTCGCTCTGAGATAGTGTTTACAAGTTATGTTGTCTTTTGCCAGCATTGCTGTTTCTAAATCCTCTCTCTTCTGCATATTCTATTATGTTTGAGAACCTGATTCCTGTCTCATTAGCTTTGCTTTAGAGGTCAACTTTTTAGGTAGTTCAATTAAACAATATCACAATACATAGATTATAAAGTTAATGGTAAAAATGACTACTTTTGCTTTAAATTAAAATATAAATCCCTTGTGCCATTAAGAGAACATGATTAGTAATGTTTTTGCATTAGTTTTGAAACTCTATATCTCTCTGACTTAGCCACCTATGCTGCTGCTGTTCTGTTCCGTATTTCTGAGGACAAGAACCCAGACTACAGGAAGCGTGTATCTGTAGAGCTTACAAATGCTATCTTCCGCCAGGACCCTGCAGCATGGGAAGCGGTATGTATCCTTCTGAATACATGGGGTTATTACAGGATGGACAGACCTGTTTCTATGTTCTACTAAAGCTAGATAAGAAAACATTTTTGGGTACCAGAATATTGTTTCACCTTTTTGTTTTTTTGTCTTCTAGGCCCAAAGCATGATTCCACTTAGTGATCCTTACGCAGATGGTAAGTGTTAATGCTTGCATGTTTTTACGTGTCTGGTGGTATTTTTAAAAGAAAATATAATCTAATTGGAATATTATACATATGTCCCCCCCCCCCCACCCTCTGCAGATATGGACAACTACCGATCAATGTATACAGAAGAAATTCCTCTGGAAAATCTGGGAGAAGATATGGACATGGACTATCCAGTGGATGCTTACAGTGATCATGGAGGCCGTCTTCCCTATTCTGATAACATGATGGCTTAAAGGATTTTGCACAAGGTATCAACTTGACCCCAACAAAGCTAGCTTGGGCAACTGGAAAAATATCTTCTCTATTTAACTAGTAAATGATGTGCTAAGATTTGTGCTTCCTATACACTGCTTAATTCTTCCTGGAGCTCAACAAGACAAGACATACCTATGGTGTGTGTGCTTTTTAATGTGTAATCCCACCCTTTGCCAGATAGTTTTCCAGCGTATTTTGTATCTGTTTAAAAACCTAAAGTTAACTATGTACTTCAGTTCTGAAAAGCACTAACATGTTTGTTTTTTTTTCTTTTGTTTTTTGCAGTTATTTACCACAGAAGAGTGATTCACAACAGAAGTGCCTACAATGAAAATGTCCTCTCCAACTTAACAATTTCCCTTTTTTAAAATGCTTTTTATTTGATAGAATTTTGCACAATTTTTTTGTGTAGACCTATCTGCTTTTGGGGCCCTGCTTTTTAGAATGCTGTTTATTTACCTCACCTACTGCAGCCTAGAGGTTAAATAAACCGTATTTTCTTATTTCTTTAAAATCTGGAAAGCTTGTGTTCACTTAAAACCTTTTACTATATATTATAAATATATAAATATTTTTGTTTTAAAGATTTTAATATGGTTCAAAAGGATTATATTCTAAACATTTTTTCCCCTTTGTTTCATTTTTCAATTTTCACCTTCATTATGCTAGTGCACAACCAAAATATATTAAGAAAAACACAGGGTTATTTCAAAATTAAAGAAGCAGTACACACAGGAAAAAAATTAACACTTCTAGTTGGGATACGCTAAAAAAAATATCCTTTGCAGTGTAGTTCCTGTTAAATAGCAGGACTATATTAGTACAATTTTTTTTTTTAATCTCCTTTTTATTTTTCCTTATCTTCATGATTTTACTATCTTGACAAAAAGTGCTAAGGTCTTTATTTTTATTTTTGTACTATTCTTCTTATTAAAAAAGGGACTTGCAGTCACTGTTGCTCCCCACACATCTGTTTGTGAAACAGAACACTAGCCTTTCCTCTGTAGGGCAGTTTGATAGATGTATGTAATGTCTACAGGGATGTTATGCAACGTTTAATTTTATTACAGAAAAGGGCAAAAGGTTAATTTTGTAGATGTCCTTTTTTTTTGTTTTATTTTTGAGTATTCTATATGTTGGGGGGATAAAATGTCCCTTATATTGCCAAAGCACAGGCAGGGTAGATACAAATGTCATCCTGGTATCCAGGTCTTTTTACTTTTTAAAACTGCATTCTTCCGCCTCTCCCATATTCACCAGATTCTTTATATTTAGTATCTTAATATATATGTAATGTATATGTAATGCTGAGAAAAAAATTAAATAACCTATTTGCTGTGTTACTTTATATGAAGTGGCATTTTTAAAACACATGTGTACATTTCCTCTAACATGCAGAATTTTTTTTCCTTTAACTTTTTAGTTGTATATAAAAAATAAACAAACGGTATTGATATGCGTTGATTTTGTTTTTGTGAGTACTGCTGCTTTAAATACATACTCTGATTTTTTTGAAAATATTTTCATTAGCAAAACGTTTTGATATTCATAACATTCAACACAAACAACTTGTTTTTTTCTCTTTACAATTTTTTTTGTCTTCTGCTGATCTGCTCCTACCTGTCCTAGAAATATATGTATATGATGTAGAGTTCTAAAGATTAAAGGTTTTGTTTTTTTATACATTTACCTACATATTCTTTTACCATTTTTAAAGTGATTAAAGTGTAAGCAGGCAAGAATAGGCCATAATTAAAATATTTTTAATCCTCAGGTCCTGCTTAAAAGCACACATCAAAATTTTGAATCCCCCCCCCCCACAAATAAAAACTGACACTTTCTTTACAGAAAGCTTTATAAACTATGCTGCCAATGAAGTAAATATCCATTAAAAGCCTTGGAAGTTTGCTAATGCAGTGATGGTTTTTATGTAAATATGTTTAAAATCAACTTTTTTATTTTTTCATTTCTGTAACCTTAAGCTGCCTATTGTTTATATCCATATTCCAATTTAAAATTTTTTAAAGTAGCTCTACATCATTGTTGAGAGGTTGTTTTTGTTTTTTTTATTAAATTTTTTTTTTTAAGTAGTGAAAACAGCCAATAATATAAAAATAAAAATAACTAAAATTCCTTTTGTTGTGTTTTTTTCTTTAATTTGCTTTCTTTATAATGGCATGGAGAGTTCACAGATCCATTCATTACTGTTAGGAATTCAGCTCCTGGTCACCAGGAGGAGGCACATCCTAAGTATCCCTGCCACTTCCCATAATCCCCAGTCATTATTTGCTTCACTAACTTGAAGGAGGTGAAGATGGATCATGGCTTCTCTCCTCAGTACCAGGGTCATAGCCCGCATCAAGCGGGAGCGGACAGTTTAGTTATTCTATGTTCTCTGATTTGGTGTCGAAGGACAGTCTTCTTCAAGGTCATTTTTCAAACTCTAATTCTTCTAAAGCAGACGCCGTGGAGATGGACGTTTAGTTCTCTCTAAGAGAGTTTTCGGATAAGGACTTTGTCTCTCTGAGTAGGAAGATGTAGAGATAGTAAGGGCGCTCAGAGCTAAAGATACAACCAATTTAAGTATGTCAGTTTTATGTCAAATATTTGTAAGAATACTAATGGCAAAGGAAACAATATTAGTAAAACATTAAAAAGTTTATTAACTAAAAACAATGTGACTAAAATAGTAACATCTAAAATATAGGGACATCTCCCTTGCTAAATATTATAAGCAGTATTGAATGCTCAGGTTTAAACAGAAATGGAATTCCAAGTTTCTAAATCTCTACATATGTAAGTTTCGCAATCGAATCTCAATATTGCCAGATAATAGACATATATGGTAAAACAAATGAGTACAAATCTTGTGACCAGTATTTAGCTTTGTCAAATATTGTCTATAGAGACATATTACTGTTCATTTCGGAGTAACTAGCAAGGGGAGATAATATTCACTGCCAACAATAGAATCTTGTGACTATGTCGCTCTCTTAAAAAAAGTCTCAGTCCTGTGTAATGATATCAAATCTGTACCTTGATTTTAAGGTCTTTCTTGGAGAGATGTTCCGTTGTGTGCTCCGGTCTGGTAGCTTGTGAATTTGCTCCTCGTGACTTCAGCGTCTGACGACAGATGACACTCCGGGGGCTCGTCTTAGCCCGGCCAGCCGATTCTCTCAATACTTGAGTAAATGTAAAGAGGAACAAGGCTTGGGATACTACTCAAACCTTTTCGTGGTCCCAAAGGAGGAGGGAACTTTCCGCCTGATTCTGGGCCTAAAGTGCTTAAACAAGTTTCTGAATGTCCCCTCATTCAAGATGGAGACGATAAGGTCTATCCTTCCCTTAGTTCAGAAGGGACAGTTCATGACCACTATAGATCTGAAGGATGCTTACCTTCATGTCCCAATCCACAGGGAACATTTTCAGTTCCTAAGGTTTGCCTTCCTGGATCAGCACTTCCAGTTTATTGCTCTTCCGTTTGTCCTAGCTACTGCCCCAAGAATTTTTGCAAAGGTTCTGGGGGCTCTCTT
>CAJPDP010709732.1:0-10557 GCA_905336975.1 Bombina variegata variegata
GCATACGCTCTATGCACTAGTTTTCTGCCACCTTGGCGGTTCAGAACTTTTTCACTTATTACTGCCACAATCTAAGAGAAGCCCCGAGCAGCTGACCTAGTGGGTTACTATCCCCTAACCGTCTTCCAACAGCCAGACCTGGAAGATCAGAGGAACTGCAGCACACAGTTTGGGGAGCCGATGATAGCTGGTATAATAGTCTCCGATTCCGGCTCCGTGAAGAAAGCCAGAGAAAAGCAGCCATCTTAAGCAGAGCTTAGTTGTTGCCCGAGAAAGATGCAGGGAACCCACTGATCGGCGGCAGTGATACCACACTCACCACTGTGCACTCAACCTTTCTTACAGAGCCGGAATCGGAGACTATTATACCAGCTATCATCGGCTCCCCAGACTGTGCGCTGCAGTTCCTCTGATCTTCCAGTAACTGATCACAGTGACGGCGGCTCCTGGCTATAACGCAGTATATCTGAGTGAGTGGTTTCTTTTACCTACTGTCTGCACACGCTGGCCATGATAAACTTTTTCTTTTATATATAGAGGAGCACCTGTTATCCCATCTGAATCACCCGCCTACAGTTACTTGTTCTCAGCCATATCACGGATGCTTCAGTTTTATGCATTGCTGACCTCTGAGGACTCTAGACATCTGTGGTAATTACCATTCTGCAGGCCGCACTTCCATTTTATTTTGACTTCCCTTCCACACTGGGAACCCTCTCCACCCACCTATTTTCCTACAGTACCCCAATCTCATTATTAACTATAAGCAGCTCCAGAGGCACTTGGACCCTACCTGATTAAAGTTATTTTACCTTGTGTCTTGACAGTCTTAACATTACTCTGAGCCTCATGTTATGCAAGTGTCTGCTTAGCCTAGCACCAGCAGCAGGGCCATAACACATATCTTATCTAGGCACTGGATAAGTATAGTTGCATTTGGGGATTTTACTTCGCTCATATAAGGAAATACTTGTCTCCTGTCTTATCCTAACATGGGGTGACGAACTCAGGATTGCCTTTGTTGACTTTTACATGAGCTAACTTGGGATTCTAGCTCCTTGAGAAAGCCCTTTCTCTCAATAACTACAGTTGGTCCCCTCCTCCCTTTCCCGCAGGATCTCAGTACCTGCGGGTCATATCACCGCTCCTTTTCCCGACTTTGCCAATAGGAGGTATATTCCCAGGGGGGAGACTATTCACCCAAAATATTTTGGAGAGGGGAAAGCAGTATTCACCTAACCTAGGAACCAGGTTGTTTACCATCCTGCAGATTTACCTGACTTTGGAAGTTGTTTCAGTAATTATGCAGTGCTAAAGCACCCTATGTAGGGGAGCCGGGTGGTCTACCCCCCCAGACTCATTCACAGTCAAGGCGGACTCCTCCCTTGAGATTCCTCTATCACTCTCATTCATCAAGGTATCATTGAGACTCTGCGTCTGTTAGCTACTATGGCTCAAAATATGAGGAAAAAAATGAAACACTAATTAAACCCTAAAAGAACCCTGAACGACTACTTTCATAGTAAAATCACTTCGGACCCAGAGGGTTCAGAAGAAGATTCCAGAGATGACACCACAACATATAATGTGCTCTCTAAATCTCCTACCCGCTCTAAAGAATGTCAAAATATACCACAGTCTGCTGTACTAGACTCCATCAAAGCGCTCTCAGAGAAGATGGATACCCACTACTCATCTCTCAAACAAGACCTGAGACAATCTGTAAGTGAGCTAAAAAGGGATATAGCCTCTCTTGGAGAGCGCACGGAAACTCTCGAAAGAAAGCACAAAGATCTGACTATAGATCATACCAACCTTCTCTCATACTCCCAGAACCTTGCTGAACAGATTTCAGACCTGGAAGCTAAATTAGCTGATATGGAAGATAGATCACGCAGAAACAACTTGCGGATTAGAGGCATCTCTGAGGATGTTAGCCCAGCTGATTTACTCAAATATCTCTCTGGTCTCTTTGGAGAACTTCTTGGACCCATCACAGAACAAGAATCTATTATAGACAGAGCCCATAAAGCTCTCCGTCCAAGGAATGCACCCTCTGATGCACAAAGAGACTTTATTCTCAGAATACACTATTTTACCTTCAAGGAGAGGGTTCTTAGAGCTTTGTTTACTAAGAAAAATCTCAATGCACCATATGAGTCAGTCCAAATCTTTCCTGACCTATCCCCATATACACTTACTAAGAGACGGACTTTCCAATTTTTCACTCAGAATTTACGTCGCCTTAACCTTAAATACAGGTGGGTCTTTCCAGTCAAGATTTTTTTCCAATATGAAGAACGCACCTATATTATCTCCTCCCCAGACTAGGGGATGAAAATTCTTCAATCTCTGGGACTCACTCAAGCTCCAGACTGGAATCTTAAGTCTTCTGAACAAGGGGGGAACTTCAATGTTTCGGCTCCAGATTGGCAGCCCTTCCCCAAGAGACCTCCTTTGCAAGCCAAAAGAAAAGACACTCCTGAACCCAGGAGCCTCCCTTGACATTGCACTGGATATTTTGTCTACAAGCTGAATAATCCACCTAGATGTGTTAACTGAGCATACATACGGGTACTTATCTTACTCTCTTTCCTTTTTTGCTCCTTTCTACTCACTAAGCCCGTGGAAGATTTTTTAGGGCAATGGCCGTGAGCCCTTGATCTCCAGTCCTCAACTATGCTATGAGATAATATACGGGTACTATTCTTACCCTCGTCATAATGACAGTTCAACTATTCTGCATTTACTCCGTCTATAGGTTTGACCAGAACCTTCCACTCATATTGACTGCTAATATATTTGTTATTTGAGCTTTGCCCCTTACCGGGCGTTTACCCGCATAGCTTCTCTTTTACTAAAGGAACCCTATGTTTATACTCTTTGGAACCTCAGATGTTGGCAGGCAAGTTCATGGTTAATGTAAGCACAGTCAGATAGCTCTTCCTCCCCACTTGCCCTATAATAACCTAGACCCATTATGCCCCCTTTCTAAGCTAATCCATACAGTCTCAGGGAGAGGTTGAACCTCTGCTTATATACTTATATTTCCAAATTTTAATAACCCTAGTACTCTCAATATAGTCCCAAGTTAGAGTCTTTTAATTTGAGTCCATTAGAGGTAGATTTCTTTTATACACTTCCCACTGTCTCTTACCCCATTTAGTGGATTGCTGTTTCTCTCACTATGTTACAGGTATTTATGACACATAAGAATGGTTTAGGTTTTAGTTCCCTTTTCTCTTTTTTTTTTTTTTTCTTTTGTTAGAGGTTTGTTTTTAATATTACAACGTTCACATATCTCATACAGTTTTAAGATACTATACTGTTTATTGGCTGATTGTTGAGTCAAACTACTGTTATATCCCTTTTCCTCTAAACTTTCAGACGAAGATATTATGTTCCTACCCTACTCTCTTTTCCTCATGCTAAGTCCCTTGACTCCTCATTCCCCCTCCTTGCTCATCTTCCTGTCCATCTTCTGTCTGGGGGAGCTCTTCCCCTCTTTCCCACCTGCCTCCTCTACACCCATACCTATCCTTAGACACCAATCTATACATTTCCCCCTTCTGTTTAATTCATATACCTCTAAGTTTCCACTCACCCTAACATTGCTCCACAGCTGCCACCTCGCACTCCTATTATTTTATTTTACCCGTTTGAGGTAATATCTACTATACTCTGCTTCCTAATTTCCTTATCCCTACTTTTAAGCAGCTACTGTCTGCTGTATCCTTCCCCAATTCTCACACCTTTCAGTCATGCAGCTGGGTTGTACGACAATCCAGATTCCTTGTCACATCTGATTCCCTCCTTTGGTTTAAGGGGCCCCAGACTCTCCAACTCTCTTTTTGAGTTCACTCCCTTCTTTAATTTGCCTGCCCTTCTTCTATACTTCTCTTTACCCCCTATCACCCCTTTTTTTTTTTTCTTCCTAGTTAAACGCCATGGATTCTCTCCGCCTCCTCACCCTCAATGTTCAGGGCCTCAACTCCCCCACGAAACGCAGCTTACTGACGACCCTACTGCGAAAGTCCAAGATTGATGTAGCATTCATCCAAGAGACGCACTGGACAACGAACCAAGGTACCACACACACCTCTAGGGGGTATCCGATAGTCCTGAAAGCTTCCTTTCAGTCCAAGTCCAGAGGAGTAGCCATATATCTCAGCAATAATGTTAAGTTCGAATCTATATACTTAGAATCGGACCCCCAGGCCCTTTACATTATACAAGTCTGTAAAATAAATGACCATTTTCTAACACTGGTAAATATCTATGCGCCAAATTCTAAACAAATTAGATTTCTCACAAAACTCCTGAAATTGGTATCGGCTGTGAAACAGGGAGAGTTAATAATAGGAGGGGATTTTAATCTTATTTGGGATCATACTTTAGATAGAACAGGCCCTAAGATTTCTACTGAGAGGGAAACTCACCCCCTCTCCAGAGCCTTCCAAAATGTAATACTCCAATATGACCTATACGATTCTTGGAAGTCACTGCACCCACTAGACAGGGATTTCACTTTTTATTCTTCTCCTCACAAATCCTTCACTCGCATTGATTACTTTTTTGTCAGTGCTCGATTCCTAGACAATATTTCTAGCATTAAAATACCCTCAGTATCGTGGTCAGACCACAACGCTGTAACTTAGACTATAGGACCACATTTAACTTACTCTTACCCCCTTCATGGCACTTGAAAAACTACCTTATCACAGACCCCATTCTTAAATTAGTACCCAAGAAAAAATAATAGAGTTTCTTACTATTAACGACACCACTCAAGTCACGACTGAAGTGCTTTGGGCTACACTTAAGGCGGTTTTAAGAGGCCACTTTATTACTCTTGATGCTGAAGCCCGTAAACAAAGAGGATCCTCCTTAGCTACTCTCTCTGCACAACTTCGCATACTGAGACGCTCTCTCAGTATATCTTATTCTAGCACGACATTACATGACATCTCAGAAATTACTAAACAAATCCAGGAGTTAGAGCTTCAAAGAACTCAACACATGTTAGAGAAATTTAAAAGAATTTTCTACTATTATAGTAACAAAGCCACCTCAATTTTAGCTGCCAAACTCAGGAATCGAACGGCACAAGCAAGAATTAAGGCCATTAAAAGTTCCACCGGCAAATTAATTTACTCACCTAGGGAGATTGGAGACACCTTTAAATCCTACTATCACACCCTTTATAACATTGAAGAAGAGCTAGTACACTCTCAGTCTAGTCCAACGGATATTAGACTCTTCTTGAACTCCCTTCAACTACCCCTTCTCCCACCAGATAGCTTTTCGATTCTAACTGATCCTATCACTATCGAAGAAACACAGAATGTTATAAAGGATTTGAAACTAGGTAAATCCCCTGGCCCAGACGGTTTTACAGCTCACTTCTATAAGGCCTTTCAACCTCTAATAACCCCGATCCTTTGTAAATTTTTTGGAGATATAATGAGGGAGGGTTCTCTTCCTAGAGAATTTTTAGAGGCTACACTACACTCTTAAAACCAGGGAAGCACCCTGAACTATGCGGTAGCTATCGTCCTATATCCCTTCTTAATCTTGATACAAAACTATATGCTAAAACCCTTGCTAACCGGCTTTCAAGAGTCATCCCTTCCCTGGTCCACTCTGACCAGGTGGGATTTGTCCCTCAAAGAGAAGGACCAGACGCCACCAGACGGATTCTTGATATTTTGTCGATCATGGCGGGCAGGGAGGTCCCATTCTTCACCCTGTCCTTGGATGCTGAGAAGGCCTTTGATAGGGTCAGATGGGAGTTTCTTTGGATTACGATGCAAACTTTTAATATCCCAGATGTATTTATCCGAGCTGTACAGGCACTATACTCCTCCCCTTCAGCCAGAGTGAAAGGTGTGGGATTTCAGTCAGACTCCTTCCATATAACAAATGGCACCAGGCAAGGCTGCCCACTCTCACCCCTTCTTTTTGCACTAGTGATAGAACCCCTAGCACAAGCGATTAGAATTAATCCTCAAATTCTTGGAGCTCAATTAGCTACCTCCTCCCACAGCATCTCCCTTTACGCGGACGATATTACTTTATTCCTCACCTCCCCATCTACCTCACTCCCTGCTGTTTTCGACCTTCTTAAAAGCTTTGGTCAGCTAAGCTACTACAAATTAAACATCAATAAAACGGAAACCTTATATTTAAATATCTCCCCTCAGGAACTAGCTCACCTGCAGAGCCTCTACCACTTCCAATGGAATGTGCATGCTATTAAGATCTTAGGTATGTTTTAAGCCCAGACCCAGAAACCACAATTACGAAAAACTTTACAGACAGACTCCCAGAATTCCGGAACCTCCTTTCCTCTTGGGAGTTCAGGGAGATCTCATGGACAGGGAGAATAGCTGCGATAAAGATGTCTTTTATCCCCAAACTCACTTACCTGTTTAGATGTATCCCATACAACATCCCCAGACCCCTACTAAATAAGTTACAAAGCCTCATCACTGCTTATGTGTGGAAAAATAATAGACCCAGAACTTCTAGAACCACACTCCAGAGACCACTTACACATGGGGACTTAGCCCACCCCAACATTATACTGTACTATACAGCAGCTAGACTTTCACACCTGTTTAACTGGAGCCTTACAGCTGATCACCCTCGGTGGTTTGACGCAGAATTGTCGATCCTTCCGTTAGGACTTCATTTATCCGATCTTCTGTGGATCCCTTCACACGATAGGGAAACGCTAGTTAAATTATCCCCATTTATTTTGAATGCTCTCCAGTTCTGGTGCCAGATGAGACACACTCCGGATTTGGCTCCACACTATGAGCAGTGCCCTTTACTGCCTCCCGGACTCACATCTTTTGTCTTGGCGAAGTTTCGCCCCCATTCTGGCAAAGGACCTCTATGACCATAACCAATGGCTCACCCATACACAGTTCTGTGCAAAATTCGAAATCCCCCCCGCCTATATTTTGAGGCTTTTTGACTCTGCACATGGTTAAAATCATGGGATTATCCACAGGAAAACTTAAGACCACTATCGAAATGGGAGACTAAATGGACCCAAGGAACAGGCCTGATGCATGCCCTATCTTTTAACTACAGTCTCCTCCTTGAACCTACCACACACCATAAAATAGCCCAACATAGAGCCTGGGAAAGAGAGATAGGCTTCACAGCCGATACTAATACATGGCATACACGCATTACTATTACTAAAAAACTTCTACACTGTGCTACTCTTTGGGAGTTGCAGTACAAAATTCTGGTTAGATGGCAGTTGACTCCTTCTACCATACATAGGATATATGGCACCCAATCCCCCCTGTGTTGGAGAGGTTGTGAGCAGTTAGGGACCTCTTTACACATTTGGTGGTCCTGTCCTAGGATCCAACCACTCTGGCAGAAACTTTTTAGAATTCTTCACAGACTTGATATTGACCTTCCACTCAAACCAGAGATATCACTACTTCACATGCATACCCCAAATTTGACGCAGTCTAGAGATATATATAAGAGAAATATATATTGTATTGTCTGTGTAAGCTAATATCTAATTTTGTTCTGTTTACACCTCCTGGTAACACAGTTTATAAAAACTAAAATAACTAAATGTTCCTTTGAGATAACCAATCTGGTGTTCTACAACTCATAAAGCAAAACAGGAGTTAATACATCCCAGTGTTTGTCCTCTTGGAAACAAACTGACAACTTCCTTGTAAAACTTTAGCCAGTTTTCCACCAGTAAATAAAATAGGAAGGGGTGATTTTTAACATAAAGACTTTGTTGATTTTTAAACTATAACAAAGGTAATTCTATTGTGACACTTATTTTTAAAGCAGAAGGTGTAATTTATATTGACCATACAAAAATAGGTAATTTCTTGTCTATTTTGTTGTCCGTTTGTTGATTTGTAGTGAATGCTTAGAGCAATATGTGAGCAGAACTATGACACCAATAAAAATGCTATTCAATGAGTACACCTCTTTTCAAAGCAGGTGGTGTAAATTATATTAAATATACAAAAATAGGTCATTTCTTCTTGTTGTCTTTATTGTCTGTTCGTTGGCTTGTAGTGAATATTAAGGGAAATATATGGGCATAATTATAAGACCATTAAAAGACACCTAAGGATCTTAATTCCACCACCACTCCTTTTGCACATTTGCATGAGTTTCATAAGTGTGATGGATCTTTGTTGGAAATTCCAGGGTAATAAACATGTTGCTAAGTACCCAACAGAAAAGCTATTACACCATTTAGAGGTATTTTGGATATTCACTGAGAATAATATGCTGACCTTTATATTAGATTAGCATTTGCCTGTTTCCCTTAGGATGAATTCCATAAACCTCATGGTTATTTATTTTTGTGTATTTTTTATATTTTGTTTGTCAAAATACCTTATTATAGTTATTAATTGCTGTCCTTGATACATCACTACAGTTCTGTACTTTGTTGTATTGTTGTAAAGTGTTTACCTATTAAACCATATTGGGGTTTATCATAATCTTTTTTTAAAAAAAGCTTATAAAATGATTTATTTACAAAAATACTCATTTTAATGGGTAATTCTGTAGAAGAATCATTAGATAAACTTTTCTAAAGGACTGTGATCTACCTCATTGCCTTTTATTTTACCTTGTATGAATAAAAAAAGTCATCAGCTTCACAGTGTTTTCTTGCAGTACTAAATAAATAATTAGTAAAAATGTAAACATTTGGGTATAATTTATCACTGGAGGATTTTAAATATATAAGTGCAAGTATGGATCATACTGATTTGTTGCTTAAAGAACGAACTTCATTGTAAGAAATGCAAAAGCACACAGGGCAATCAATCACTTTATTTTTATATTATTTTGGCATATACACAAGGTCCCAACTTCCTGAAGAAAATGCCACCATTTCTGTTTTAGCTCCCTTTAGTACATTGATACCTTTGTTTAAAAATGCCAATAGATTACTCTAAAAATGGCATCATAATAACATAAAATATTTTGCCGTTCATATTCTTAAAGGTGCTGTCTCTCCTAGACACATTACTAATTGAGTGATGCACTGGATTAGAAGAAGAAGAAGAAAATCACTCATTTTGTTTCTCAATTTTCAAAATTGTTTAAAATCTACATAAAAGGTTGAAATAACCTATTAAAGTTATCATTATAGCATTTTGAAGTTACTAAATAAATAATTAAGGATTATTTCAATAATGCTTTTATTTCATTAGAATTGTGTTATTTTCTGGAGAATAGGGATAACAGCACCTTTAAAGGGACATTGCCTAAACAAAATGTGATGTAAAAGCTGTTTCAATTGATACTAAAACTATTAGAGATGTATCAGTTCTGTACTTCCTAATAACCTTCATGGGCTGATAGACACCTCCCACTAATACTTATTGGCTGACAAGTACAAATGTCTATTGTACTAATCATCCAATGAGCAGTGGTGAAAAGCTGCTGTATAAGCTTTAAATTAAATTTCCACAGCTTTTACATCACATTTTGTTCATGTAAAAAAAAAAAAAAAAAAACTTGTTTAAATCCTGCTTTTTCCATATGGATGATATTTTATTTTTTTGTAGTACAATGTCCCTTTTATTGGAATAAGAAACTATTTGAAGATGAATGATGTTAATTAGTATAGAAAGAGCAAAAGCATTACTGAGGTCTCATTTCTCACTCTGCCTCTAATTATCTTTATTACTCTTCTTCTTTCTTGAGTTCTTTCTCCTTCAAATTGTGGTCTCTCTCGCTCACAAACATTTCAGGATGTAGAAATTACAGGTTGTTCCCCTTGGACAGTTGCAGAGTTTTCCAATCCTTGCCCCTTTCCTCACGGCACACTGCTCACCAGCATCACACTGAGGGGAAGAAAACAGAAACATTTAACTAACTAAAAAATAAATAAAAAAGCATTAAAAAAAAATATCAACAGTTTTACAAACATCTTAGGTCTTCAGTTGTAACTGAGAACACAGCTCTCCATCTAACTCTGCATTATTCCTTTATATCTTACTAGCTTGTCTTTACATAATACAATAATTCACAAACCAACAAATAAGATTGTTGCAGACACACCGGATTTGTGAAATTGAAGACAGTATTTCCTTCCCTTTACTGGTTTTCTCTCTTTATCTTAGTGCTATTTTTATACCTCCACATAATTGGGATATAGAAAAAGATGTAAGCTAGTGTGTCTGAAAAATATTATTAACCCCTTCGCTACCGGGAATTTCAGAGAAGAACTTGCCCAAAATACCGGATAATTTGTAGCATTTTTGCTATCACTCCATTTAAACAGAAATAGAGCCTTGTATTTTTTTATTTACCTATGAAAACTATATATTTATTTCTAAGTAAACAACCCAAGTTATTGATCTAAGCCCATTTTGTTATATTTCTTGCCACCATTTCACCACCAAATGCGATCATATACAAAAAAATCGTGAACTTTAGGTTTATCACTGAAATTATTTACATACTGCTTGTGCAACCATGACACAAATGATTGTAAAAGCTTCTCTGTGATCCCCTTTGTTCATAAATAACAGACAT
>CAJPDP010709757.1:0-10362 GCA_905336975.1 Bombina variegata variegata
CATTAGATTTGTTATTTTAGCAAAGTCTTAATAATATTATGCTCTATCCATGAAAAAAAAAATGGGTTGCATATCACTTTAATCTCCCCTGTGAAATTATGTATATGACAGACCCTCATCACTTTCTATGGGCCCTATGATGAAAGATGCTTCAGCTTGGAGGAGAAAATATATTGCAGACTTCACAGGGGCTGAACTCATTAAAATCTATAGGAAAAGGGTAAAATCTGGAAGTCCTGAGAGGTGAGAGCTGCCTTCCATAGAAAGTAATCAGTGAAGTTAACAGTGGACCACCTGACACTGATATAAATTCTCAGTTTCCAGCAAATACAGATTAAACTGATATGTTTCACTACAATTTAACCTGCATCTGTCTCTAGTTTAGTATATATTTTTTTCTCTATCTGTTAAATAAGTGTATTGTAAATTTTAAGAAAACTTCACCTGCATACAGCTGGTGAGATCAATCAGTGAGTCCTGCTGGTATTAAATGTCTAGACCATATCATGAGAAGAGAGAGATTAAGACAAACCTTGGGCATCCCATGATCAGTCCAAATAACTCCCCTGTCTCTCGCACATTCAGAAATTCTCTGTTTTATTTTATAATAGAATAAATAGAAAGTTACACAGAAATATACAAAATATGATACTAATTTGTTAAAGTAACACAAAAACTTTCAAAGCATATTTAAAATTTGTAAATTCACTGATTTAGATCTAAATGCAAAAAATACAAAATAGAAATTGCAAACCTTAAATGTAATACTACTTAAAGTACCCAATGTGAAGTCTAAAGTAATATAAAATACAAAGCACAAAGTTTAAGCGTGACAAAACTCTCATGTCATGCATTGTTATATTGCACTGAGCTTGTATCTCCTTCACATTCAGAAATGCAAGGAATGCCCCTAAAGAAGTATAGCAAATTTTAAAATTTTGTGAGAGATCTAGCAGTCCTGGAGGATAATTTTAGATTATCTCATCTATGTGGAGAGCTATATGGGAAGCATATCTCATCTTTTTTGGGACTTCCAGGTTCGGTCTCTTAGTGAACTCTTGTGAAGTCTACAATATAATTTCTCTCCAAGCTGGAAAATATTTAATCATCAGGGACATTGTGATGATGAAATAATGAAAGAAGTAAGGAGAGAAGAAAAGTAGATGAGAGACCAGATATAACTATTACATTTATATATATATTTTTCTTTTTTCTCATTACAATAAGTTGAACAAAAAAAAACACCTTTTAAATTAAAATACTCATATCAAAAGAAGCAACATCCAAAAAAGCAGTGGGTTCAAAATGGATTTCAAAAGCAAGAGAGAATAAGAAAATAAAATATATTTCATAGCTTAATACTGAATAGATGGTGAATGCCTTCAACGATAGCAATGTGGTATTCACATACTCTAGAGCTTAAATCCAGCTGTAAGATTAAGTGGCATTGTAATTAAACCAGTGGCACTGGAGGATAATTTCCTTTAATAATTTATTATAAAAAGTATCTACTGATACAATGTTTTCACTTAAAACAACTTAAAAGAAAGTAGCAAAGCTTTTTTTATATATATATTTTTTATTGGAGAAAAAGCTTAAGCATTACAACAGTAAATACATATAATGTATACATTGATAAGTAGTAATATCAGTACATCAGAATTAAGCTGTAGCGGTTGCACAGCAACCTGATAAAAATGATACAGAAGACAACTTGTTATTCATATAGAGATGTGTACATGTATGGTTGTAAAAATATAGGTGGTAGGAATAATATGAGAAACCCGTATGTTAGGGGAGAGTTGTTGGTCTGGATGAGAGGAGAAAAGAAAGGGTAGAAGAGATAAAAAGGGGGAAGAAAGACCCACACAGCCCACATCTAGACATGGGTGGGGGAGATCGTGTAGCAGTGCACCTTCCACAAGCCAGGGGCCCCCTCAGTTTATTTTATCTTTTCCCATTCGGACCAAGCTTGACAGTTTAGATCTAGTTTGTTGTTGTGGGTAAAGATTGGACACTCCATACTTTCTAAGTAACTTATTGTTTTAGAAACTTTGCTACACATAGCAGGGCTGGTTTGTTTCCAGGGTCTGGCAATTGACAACTTAACTGCCATGTACAAGTAGATACAAAGCAAGTTTTGAAGGGTGAAAGGGGACTTAATGCCTATATGAAAAAGGATGGATTGTGGATAATACCACATTAGAGAGTCTAGGCTAGCGCATTTACATGAAAGCAGATTCCAGAAGGCGATAGCACCAGACATTCCCACCATATGTGAGCTGGTGCTCCCACCATGCCACATTCCCTCCAACATAGGGGGGAATTGAGAGGGGAAATTTTGAAAAGCCTCAGCTGGGTGAGATGCCATTGGGTACAAACTTTAAGATGCAGCTCCAAAAGAGATATGCAGTAAAAGGCTTGCTTGGTAAGTAATATTGCTTTAGACCACTCGTCTTGGTGAGCCTGGAACTGTAGAGCTCTCTCCCATGAGATGATGATGAGATGATGCCAGCTAATTTGTGAAATATGGGTGGGTTATGTATATCCCAGTATGAGATATGATTGTACTCATGGGATTCTTTTAACAGTGGCTCATCTCTTTTCCCAATTAGTTGGTGCTCTTAAGGGATGATCAAGAAAGCCCTATGAGTATAGTAAGCTGTGTAATCTCCAAAACTCAAATATTAAAAGTTGTGTGGGGTTGTGAGTAGTGCAAAATTGTGATAGAGTGCTTAACCGTCCATTGGGAAAAAGATCAGCAATGCATATGATGCATAGAAAAGGGTGTAAGTCTTTAAGAGCCTTAAGCAGGCCAGAAAGTGAGTGGGCTGGTGAGGGGTGTGGAGCAATCTGTGGGAGTCTATGGATTTTGCCCCAGAAACATAGGGCGAATACAATTATGGGATTTGGGATATTAAATGAAGTCCTTACATGTCTAGGGCGCCAAAGGAGATCAGGAAAAAGAAGCGGTTTCTGTAAGGTAGCCTGTTCAAGGGTCCACAATTTACTTTTGGAAGACTCAATGTTCCAGGGAAGTATGTGAGCGAATCTAGCAGCTTTGTGGTAACAAGCTAAGTTTGGGGCGCCAGGACCCCCTCTTAGAAGCGGTTGTTGTAATATTCTTGTTGCCACCCTTGGAAGTTTATTTTTCCAAATAAAGTGATTGCAGATTTGCTGGAATTTCCTGGAATGGGATGGGTTTGAAAAAGGTAGGTAGGTTTGGGTAAAAGAGTTATCTTGAAGGCAGCAATCCTGCCCAGCCAGGAAATGCAAGGGACGCTCCAACTCTCTGTGTGTTTTTGGAATTGTTGTAGGAGTGGCTAAAAGTTAGATTCAATCATGGAGGAGATATTACAGGATAAATAGACTCCCAGGTGCTTGATCCGTTGTTGTGACCAGTTGAACGTGTAAGTCCTCTTAAGCTCTAGGAGTTCTCTGTCAGGAACATTTATGGTATAGGCATCTGTTTTACATTTAATTTGTAAAAACTGACTTGGCCAAAGGTATTTAGAAGTCTAAATAGTGCAGGGAGAGAGTTAGAAGGGTCACTTAGGAAAATAGTAAGGTCGTCGGCGAAGAGCGCCGTTTTTTGTAGTGTGCCTGAGATTTCCACCCCTTTTATGTCTGTACTTCTAATTGCCTCTGCCAGGGGCTCCATGATCAGTGCGAATATAAGGGGGAATAGGGGGCACCCCTGTCTTGTCCCATTGGTAATGGGAAAGGAGGAAGAATGGAAACCTAAACCTCATATGGATGCAGAGGGGGATGAGTATAGTGCCTTAATGCTTGTGAAATACTGTGCGGGGAACCCAACTTTAGTTAAGACTTCAAATAGGTATCGCCAATTTACCCGGTCAAAAGCCTTTTCGGCATCAAGGGCCGTATTGGTGCATGGAATCCCTGTCCTTTTTGTTTCAAAGTAGATATTGAGGATAAGCCTGGTATTGTCTGGACCTTCCTTACCTGGGGTGAAACCGACTATTAGTGATGGGAGAATGTGATTGAGTCTAGTGGCCAAGAGTTTAGCCAATAGTTTCATATCTGTGTTTATTAGGGATATAGGGCAAAAGTGTTCACAAATGTTAGGAGTTTTTCCTGGCTTCAGAATTGTCACTATGATAGCTTCTAGGAATTCAGAGGGGAGGGTTCCAGTCTGTCTTGCCTCTAAAAAAACCTGAGTAAGTATTGGAGCGATAAGTGGGTGAAATATTTTTATTAAAAAGTCCTGGTGCTTTGTTTTTCAAGGATTTGATGGCGAGGGACACTTCTTTTATGCTAAAAGGGGAGTCTAAAAATTATTTTTGCTCATCGGTCAAGGTTGTTGAGAGATAGAGAGATAAGAAACTTCTGGTTGTCTCCCGTGGAGGGAGTTGAGATGTCTGGGGAGTTTTCTAGGTTGTACAGATTAGAATAATATTTAGCAAACGCTTTTCCTATGTCACTTGGCAAGCATATTGAACCATCTGGGGGTTTGATGTAGGGGATACAGGCCTCTGCTGTGTGCTGTCTAAGTTTATTAGCCAATAGTTGATCGGCCTTATTACCCTTAGCATAGTAGGTTTGTTTTAATGTTTGTATTTGGGTTTGAAGTATTTTAGTTTCGTGGCATTCAATTTGTTTTCAACTGTTTCTATTTGTGCAAGTATGTTAGGGTCTAGCGTGTTCATATGCTTAGAGGTTAGGTGTCGCAATTGTATGTGTAATTGTGCTAGTGATCCACCTTGTTTTTTTAAGTTCTGATTTCAGTTTAATGAACACACCCCTAATGTATGCCTTGAAGGCGCCCCAGAGACAGAAGTCTCTGGCAGAGCCTGTGTGATTTATCAGTAGGAAATGTTTGATTTCTTCTTGAAGGTGGTTGACAGTGATGGGAGAGGTGAGAAGGAACTTGAGCATTTTCCATGAGGGTCTGGAGGACATTGTGATGGGGGAGATGAGCACCATCAGTATGGGAGAGTGATCATACCAGGTGCAGGCATATTTATAAACTTTACACAGTCCAGGAGATACGGTTCACAGAAGATGAAATCAATTCTTGTGTAGGTATTGTGGACGTTGGAGTAGTAGGAATAGTCTCTAGAGGTGGGATGAAAGGAGCACCATATATAAAAGAGATAGTACTGGGCAAGGAGGATGGAAAATTGCTTAGAAGTTCTGAGTGTGAGAGTGTTGTAAGGCTTATGGTTAGGAGAGTGTCTATCCATGATGGAGTCTGGAAGCATGTTGAGGTCCCCAGCTTATAGTAGGTTTTTTGTTCTATGTTCTGACAGGTAGCACAGAAACTTTCTAAGTGCTTTAATCTGTCCTGTGTTGGGACCATAGTAACAGGCGAGGGTAAAGGTGACATCGTCTAGCTTGCAATTAACAATAATGAATCACCCTTGGGAGTCTGAGAATGAGTTTATTTTTTCATATAGCATATTTTTATGAATTAGTATCGCTTCTCCTCTAGATTTTCCTATATAGGACGCAATTTTTACTATTGGGTAGTGTTTTGATCCTGCTACACAGTGCGTTTCTGTAATGATAAATAAAGTCTTAACTAATATCTTTACTGTGGAATATTTGCTTTGAGCTTAATTTTGTAGATGGAAATAATATTCAGAATAATACCACTAATTATCTGAGAATCTACTTCCAGAAATTTATTCAAGTCAGTATTATCATCAAGAATATGTGTCAAGAGGAGAATTAAATCCTATTATTGCTTTTAGCACCAGAAAAAAAAACATTTCCTTAGCTGAGCTGGATATCACTTAAGATATCTGTGAGAAAAGGGTTAGTTTCAGTGTACAAACTTGATCAATACGTGAGTTCATAAGTTTTACTACTGAATACGTTAAACCTTAGACAGATAAGAGTACATAGAGCCTGCAAGTAAACAGTGGTTCCGAAGATGATATGAGACAATAACAGTCAATTTATGTGAATGGTAATATTTGGTAATACTTGCGGTTTGTCTGAACTTCCAGATAGAAATGTGGTGAACGTCTCTCTGCTGAATTACATGCCGGAACTATATCCGACGTATTGATACCGCTTGTGGGATAGTTCCGGAACCAGAGTGTGGCAATCTGTTTCTGAAGACGATGTCTGTCGGGTATTACTGCTAAGTGAGAACCGGAGAGCTGGGTTAGCAGTATAGTTGAAGATGATTGCTGTAAGTTGTGGATCTTGAGAAACAATACTGGATAGGTACTGGATAGGTAGAAACGAAGTAATGTCTTGAATTAGCAGTTGTGCTCTGAGATACCTCCAAGAGGCTTCAGCACAAAATAATCAAGCAAGGTGTGCTGTAGGAAGTGAGGTTTTATAGCCAGGTAGAAAGGAAGTGCAATGCCTTAAAGAGATATCACAGTTTCTTGCAAGAATGCCACTTGTGATTTGGCATGCAAGAGGTAGTGTAAGAGTCTACTAGTCTTCTTTTATTATGGGTGTTAAGACCCCTAACATTGTGGGAAGTGCATGTCAAGTTCATGATGTTGGGGGGAAAAAAAAGGGAAGAAGAATGAGAATAAGTTATAAGATTGACTCTTTTTTATAAAGTGGGGGTTATAATTAGGTAGGTGGTAAAGGGTGCACTATTGTCAAGATAAACTGCATTGGTAGTCCTCTCTAAGGGAGAGGCTTGTTAGCAGGGGAGTGGTTGGAGTGGTTAAGTGTAGAGACAATTCTGTAATTTTTTTGAATTTTTACGAGGGTGGGCTAGGTTGCTTGAGGGATAGGAGTGGGGAGTAGGAGGAGAAGTAGTGATCGGACAGATGGGAGGGCCGTTTCGCCTGTCTAATGGGCAAGAAAAATAATTAGAAGTGGATAAAGAGTTAAGCAGTGTTCGAATGAAAGAGGTACATTGGTCTCTATCAGTAAATACATGGGAATCACTAGTTTGTTGGGTAAGAGCTAGTCGTGGAATTCATAAATCAATAGAAAAACAAGGCAAAAAACATTTATATCTCAAAAGCATCATTACAATATTCAAACAATGGAGGTCCAGAGGTCACAATCAGTGAGCACATGCATAAGTTTTGTATATATAGTTGGCATTGGTCTAAACAATAGTAGGTGCACACAGGTATATGCTATTCAATCTCATAAACATCTCCTCTTAATGTAGGTATGTATTGGTGATCTTAAAGTTTATGAGGGTGAGGATTGATCTGAGTGTGACATGGTTCTTACTGGGTGATGTGTAGGGAATTATGTGAAGTATTAGTTGTAGAAATATAAGAGGCTTTATGTGGTAGGTCATGAAGACCGTTTGAAGGTGTAGTGTGTAGTTAAGTATCTGCTTTTATGATTGTAATCTTATTGTTATGACCTCTTCATCAGTATTTCTTTATATATAAGGGCATCAAGGCAATTACATAAACCACATCAACATTTTAAACTATAGAGTAAGAGAGAACAGCCAAAGTCACTATAGGATGTCGGAGCGGACTTCCAGGCTGCCGCCCACTCAGTTCCTGAGATAAGTCTCTCCACTTCAATCTGAGACTAAATATTGCAAGCAGCGATAGTTTGGTGCTGTCTGGGGTATATAGGGTATGAAGGGAGAGGGATCAGGTGGATTTTAGGGTTAGAATAGAGGTATTAGGGGATTTCTTGCAGAGGAGCTAGCTCTTCCTTGTGTTGGCTCTGCCCCCATATCAAAGCTTTTGAGATACAAGTAAATAAGATCAAAGGAACAAAACACGGACAGACAGTGTCCTTAGCATATATAATTCAATTTTCCCCTGTGTCGATTTACTACCTCATTCTTCTCTGTGACAAGCCGCAACCCTCCGACGTACGTTTCACTGTTCTTTCTACAGCTTTCTCAAGAAGTCTGATACTGTTCCATCATTTTTCCAATTTTCAACTGCCTGCTTCTATCCCATTAGTAGGGATGTATCATGTGGGTTACTGATGTTTTTGCCTCTTTCTGAGTTCATCTTTCATGTCCATCTACAAATCCATTCTTATTCACATTTAATTACAATCGAAACACAATAATATTTCTATAAAACAAACACAAACAGTATCAAGATTCTTATTTTACTATAAATCACCATTATATCAAATATAAATCTTATTCTTGATTATAATCATAAGGGTTCGGATTACAATATGTTGCAAGTTTTTATAAAATTCAGTACATATATTTCTTCTTCTTTTTTTGAACCCCTATGATAATGGACAATTTGTATAAAGAACTCATGTATATATAATATGTAAAAATCTATGAAGAATATATCCATATAATTTTGCAGACTTACAGAGGTCTGCTGGCGGTTTGCGGGGAGCGCCGATTGAGGCTGCAGTATCGGTAAGCTGGCTCTACTGGTCACACCTGGTTGTGACGAAAGAAACAAGGGGAGGAGAGTTTCAGAAGAGGAAACAACCGAGACCAGGAAGCTTGCTTTCGTTATGGATTACTGCAATGACTGGATTGATTAAGGTACTGTTTTCCTAACTTGAACACTGTCTTTGCTAAGCTGCCCCCTAAGCTGATCGACTTGTGTGTAATTTCGGCAAGCACTGTTAGAGCGCTGTAATAGGATTTTCTATATGTTGCTAATTTCTTTTATGTGCCTATGCTTAAAACTGATGATAAATATGAGCACTACTTAAAAGGACAGTATAGATTAATTTTTATATAACTGCATGTAATATACATTACTTTAAATAAGAATATGCTGATCTAAAAATCCAGTATAAAAACTTTTAAAAACTTACTTAGAAGCTCCCAGTTTAGCACTGTTAATGAGGTTTGGCTGGGACACCCAGTAAAAGGGGCTAGGAGAAAAAAAAAGGAGCACTACCCTCTCCCTGCATATGAAAAGACAGGCAACAAACAGGAGCAAGCAGTAGTCTTTAATCACGTGTATACATCTGACACTGTGGGGCTTGGTTAGGATTCTGAATATCAGCAAAATGTTATTAAAAAGTAAGCAAAACTATACAGTTACAAAAATACTCCCAGATGGCCTATATAAATGGATCATCTACAAAACATTTATGCAAAGAAAAGTCTAGTGTACAATGTCCCTTTAAAAACACCTTATTTTAGCGCTGTATACTGTATAAACTGTAATATATGCTATGTTGTGTATTTGCTACTAGCTACAAAAAAGTGCAGTGCTGGCAAAAATAGTTTATTTTATTTTAAATCATGAAATAGCAGCAGAAGCAAGATAAATTAGTGTTTATAACTCCCAACATCTATATAGTTTTTTAAATCAGCAGCTTAAGCCATTCCTATTGATCAATTTGAAATCAATATTAGAAACAACTCTGTCATATTGCATTTGATGGAAACATTCATATATTTATGCCTACATTTGTCAAATATTGGGCACCAAGAAATGCCAAGTCTAAAAGTTGGCCATGTTACCTAGTTTTAAGTCACTGGCATGGTTGGGAAGCTGCCATATGGTCATGCAGCTGCCAGAATCAGAACATATTTAACAAGCTTTATTGAACATTGTGCACATTCAGAACAATAGTTAATAAGCTTCTGGTCTATAGCTAATGTTGGAATTACCACCTTTGTGATTCTTGACCTGGTCCATTCTCTTTTTTTTTTCATTTTCTTTATTTGTACTTCCAACTGTTCTATATACTGTATATATATAATAATATATATAATTCATTATATAATTAATAATATATATATTCACTAGGAATTTCCACAATCGTCACCTTTAATTACTTGACTTAATTAAAGGTGACGATTTTGGAAATTCCTAGTGAGTGCCTCCTTTCATTGGCTTAATTATCTTAGTCTTGAAAGCACCCTGGGTAGTTGGACAACAGAATTGTGAATGCTGGACTTTTCATTAGGATTATATACAGTATATATACAAATCATTTCTAAAAAAGCACATCTTATCTTTCAACTTTATGTGACTGAATCATCTTATCCAATTACTGGGAGAATAATTGGTAGGGGGATGGAAGAGGGTAAAGAGAGGAAAAAAAAAAAAATGGTTTAGGAGAATCAACTGTAGCCTTTAAGAGTACGTCTACAGTTTTCCAGTGCCTTAAAATTATACTTTTGACACTGTACAGCATAATATGTAACAGAGGGGTTTTTAGCTTTGCACCCTACATTTGGCAGTGTGGCAAATAACACGATCTTTGATTCTTTAAGAACTGCTGTATCTAATATAACATTAATTTTCTGTATAATTTCCTATCAAAATGTATGCAGCTTTTTACACTCCCACCAGATGTGGACCAAAAATTACTCTTCATGCATTTGCCTGATGTGTTTGTATAAATATGCTTAAGCTGCAGAGGGGTTAAGTACCACCATGTCATAACATTTGTTGTTTTAATTTTTTTTCAGAGCTAGATTACGAGTGGATCACTTTTTAT
>CAJPDP010709782.1:0-10367 GCA_905336975.1 Bombina variegata variegata
TGAGCCAGGAGTGGCAAACTATAAAAGTAATTTTCGTAGGGATTTTTCTCTGAAATCCTTTCAGGTATAAAGTTAGCGCTAAGCTGATGTTATATAATTATCAACTATGTGCAGAATTATATAACATTTTTTGGGTTTACTGGTCCTTTAAATAATCTTGCCAGCCCAGAGACCTTTAGATAATCGGCCCCTTAGTCTGACTTTCAAAAGATTAGTAGATTCTTTTTCTGACAAATTTCAGTTAATTTCATATTACCTTCAACCTGCATCATGTGACAGCCATCAGCCAATCACAAATGCTTATATGTATATATTTTGAACATTTGAATACAGTATGTTCAGTAGGAGCTGGTGCGTCGGAAAGTGTGCATATAAATGTGCACATTTTGATAATGGAAGTGAATAAGAAAGTTGTTTAAAATTGTGTGCTATATCTGAATCTTGAAAGTTTAATTATGACTTTAGTGTCCCCTAAAACTAAAAACTAATTTTCTAGTATAAATATTTAAAACTGCATAGTAAAAAGAAAGGCACTTTTCGCCACATTATTCTGTCATTTAACTTTCTGGTTTTGCAATTGCCCTAGAGAGGTTGGATTTCACCCGGCAGCATTTTAAACAGTCTATATCATTCTACAAAGTGATTGTTTGATAGGTCCAGGAGCTCATTTACATCTGCCCTAAATAGCCATTAAAGAGACTTTTAAAGGGGTAAATCCCTGGATTGCTAGAAGATAGCAACAACTACATTGCTTTGCTAACAAAATTAGGATTTAACGGCATTTATATATTTTTTTGCATTGTAGTGCTTACTTGCCAGATTTAACAAAAAAGACTTACTTTAAGGCTCCTTTAAATAAATAAGGAATCTAACCATGTCTTAGACAAAAATCCTTATCCAAAGAGAAAAACAAAATAAAAACAACAAAGTCAGTTGATGAAATAACTGACCATCATTTTAATTTGTTTTTGTATGGAAAACAAGAAATAATAATAATCTCTCTGTTGCAATTTTGTGTTCTCAATCTGCTCCATAAGCACTACAATCCTTAGCAGAGTGCAGTAATTAATAGAGTTCTTACAGCGCAGACAAAGCAGGTGTCATGCCAGCTGAATCCCAGAGCTTCCAAGAAACGATCACCAGCGTCAATCTTAAAGTCGCAGCCACGGCATTTGGTGCCAAACATTTTTTCATAATCTGTGTAATAAAGAGAGATGTTTAGTCTTCAGAGCCAGCACTTCTGATATGTGATACACCTGATCTCTCATCAGGGGACAAAGCCGATCAGGTCTCTTAATAGTACAGCGCTCACAAATTTACACAAACACCTATCTGGGCTCATAAAATGCTTGCCACATAGCTTTATTAAAAACAAAAATACTAACATTCTTGTCTTGTTGTTCAAATGAAAAAAACGTACCACACGCAACTTAACTATTCATGTTGAATTATTATCACTTATTTTTCTGTACCATAGTGCTAAGCGTTCTCTTTCCTGCTGCTGTGATGTCAAGATTACATAATATCTGTCCTTGTTTAGGGAATATAGAGGAAAATTAGGAGCCAGTAATGTTGCTGGTTGAGTTGTTAATTACTAGTACCCTAGCCTAGCCAGTACGATCACCGGCTCATTAGCAAAATCCTGGTGGGAAAAAAAAACATGTAACAAACAATGGGCAAGTGGAAGGGGCACGTCTCATTGTTTTGGATGTGTGGCCACTCCACACACATCACCACAGCCCTTAGAATGATTTGCAAGCTCTCGTGTGAATGATAGGTGTTGCACATTTCCCTCTAAGATGCAGTTGATTTTAGTAAAATTGTAATTAAGTGCAGAGATAGGCACCATAGAGATGTTGGTGAGCAAAAGAGTAAACCCCAATCTCAGCACCTAAACAACACAAACCTGGGGGACAAGTGACCCCACTTTTGCTCCCCAGAAAGAAACGCAATGAGTGTTGGGAATCGTCTACCTAACATATTTATTGTATTGGTGAGCCTTAATCCACTAAAGATAACCCTAACCACCTCATACAAAATGGAATTCCCCTCTTTCAAACATAGGGTCTCTAGTCCTTATGGTGCTATGAAATATCAAACAAACCACTGCACCCTGATAAGTGCCAAAATGAGGCAATTGACCCCTGTTTTGAAAGAGGAGAGTTCAATATACACTGTTCATATCCAGATGGCTATCAGGTGATCACCATGGCAATAGCAATCATCTGACAAATACAAAAGTATGTTGAACAAAATCATACAGGGTAAAGGAGCCCTTCTTTTGCTCTCATATCACTAAGATGTGAGACCCTATATTTGAAACAGGCAATTCTTCTTGAATTTGTCCAGCTACCAGGTGACTGCCATAAAAATAGTAAATGCAACCATATAATAAATTACCTTAGGAACAAGAACTGATCTAAAAAGACCTATTGACAGCACCTTAAATGTTAAGTATTTAATAGAAAAGCAAAACTGTGAATGAGCTAATTGGAATTTGTCGACACTTCGTGTCTTCTACAAATAGGATTAAACTGTTCATCAATGACTTTTGGCTCCTTACAGCTTAATACTATTTGGAGAAGACACGAAGCTTCAACACACTCCACTCGACCTTCTGTGATGTAAGGTGGGAGGGCAATCTGAACCGAGTAAGAACACAGAGAAGATACTTAGTGTATGAAGGAACACCTAAATGTTCACCTGGTGATACACTTAATACAGAGATATCTGTTGAGTAACATTTCATCAGCTGCTCAGTAAGGAGCAGCTATACTTGAAAACACTACACCATGGGAAGTCTCTGTCTTGGATTATGTTTCAGATAAAGGAGTTGTTATCTACTTACTCAATCAAAGCTGGCACAAGAGATTTCCTTTCACTCTGCATAAATAAGACTAAATGGATGATTATCACCTTGACTTTTGAACTGAATTATCTCAATGGTCCTTCTAAAATGCCATCAGTGGAGTCAAGTACTGTATCATTTGATATTGACTATGACATTTACAGCTGAGCTTGGATAAACTTTTGCATTGCTTGTGATATATTTTATCTGTGGCCATCAATATTTTCTATATTTGATACAACATTTGCTATTCAATACATTTAAGGTGCTCTTATCAAACCTTTTAGATCACTTGGTCTTAAGGTAATTTTTTTTTATTATTATATGATTGCATTAAGTACTATCTGGGGTATTCTGATTTATGAACTGCAGCATTAAAAAACACCAAAAAGAAGTAGGACAGCACTGGTTGTAGAGGTCTAACAATAGAGAAGCCCTTATCACCCCCTAACGATATAAACATATCATAAGAACCCTAGATTTAAAGAAGTAGATCCCACTATTAAAGTAAGTTATGTTATCATAGCAATAAAGATTTTGCATTTCTCTTTAGTGCTGAGGCTAATAGAGTCTTGTTTCAATGGGCAAATACAAATATGGGGCTATTGTAATATATGAATAATGTGTGAGTATTACAGTGGGGGATGGAATATCTATATAGGATTATTTATTGGTGCAAGTCTGTTTGTTGTTGATGGTTTTTTGTGTTTGCAACTATGGTAAGATCATACATACAATGTTAAAATGAGTTTCAAATGTATTTAATATTATATGACAGGGTGTCTGTTTCTTCAAATAGTGCAAGATGCTGCAAAAGTGATCAAAAAATGAAATTAAATGTTACCGTTACATTTTACAATATAAGACTAGGGATTAAAATGATTCAATTTACTTTATATTTGTTGTAAACAATTCTTTATAAAAATTATTTTAAAAAAAATTAAATTATATATATATACACATATATAAAAATAACATTTTATTTACGCATACAATATTATAAGTGTTGATATTTTTGGAAAGTGAATTGATGCTAAATGTCAAATTATAAAGTGTCTGAAAGCAATAATTATAAAACAATGAGTCATGTTATTGTTTACAGCGTTTGCATCAAAATATGACACCAAAAACATTATTACTTTTTCTTTTTCATTGTGGGTGGCAGCATTTTGAAATTATTCTCTAGATTTATAAACGAAAGGTATAAAACTGTTTAAATGCCACGCATGAAAAGATTTTAAAAAATAGCTTCAGCGCAAAGATATTAAATGGCTCAGTAGTGAAAGAGTTAAAGGGATACAAATGTTAAACTTGAAGTGTACATGGATGCATTTAATTTCAGTTTAAATAGAATCATTTTTCTATTATTTTCCATTAGCAAAAATGCTTCTAGGAAAAAGTTAATACTGTTCTGGCATACACATATATTCAAACACTGCACCTTCTTAAAGAAGTCAGGAGTGGCTTATATGACACAAATTATGTCTTCCCAGACACCCTACACCCCCCATAGATCTCTGAGTTTGAATACTGATGCACAGCATATGTACAGTATGTATGCTGCTAAAAAAACAGTAAAACTTTTACTATACGCATTTTTGCTAATGTATGTGTAATGCAAAAATGTATCAAACTAAAATTAAAATGCACCAAAGTACATTTTAATGTTGACCTTTCTATCCCTTTAAGTCCACAAATAATTCCCTTTCTTCCTACATGCTTCTTTATAATAATTTACAATGGTTTTCAATTACATTTAGTGGCTGGGTTAGAGTTGCAGGTGTACCGCCACTAGAATTGTAAGATCAGGAAATTACAGCAGCCTTGATATGAAAATGCCCAGTTCTGTCTATGGGACAGATATTCAAAGCTCGCCACTCAGCGGAGATGATCTGAGACATCTCGTCAGTATGAAGATTTAAAAAAAAAAACAAATTGCAAATTGAAAGATATTTCTCTCACTATGCAGGTGCTTGATGTGAAGGAGAGACACCTACATTACAATATAAGGTCTAAAAAAAAATCACAAAGATTTTGAATAAATTTCTCTCCATGCCGACGAGCTTTTGAATATCAAGCCCTCTGTCCCTATTTCAAGCACTCAGAGGGGGACAGTAATTTAACACCAGCACATCTACCAAACATTGATTGAAATTTGCAAAATGCACTGTAAGAGTAAATACAAATTAGTAATCTAAAAAGGAACTAGTACTTGTATTTTTAGCACTTGCGTCTTTATCTTGTACTCTAAGTCAGGGTTCTTCAAACTTTTTTTCCCAAGACCCTGTGCCATGATACAACATCCCTTCACGACCCTTTATTTTTGTGTTTGGTCTGAAAATTTCTAAAGTAATATACAACAAGATAGCTGCAATTTTTGGCAAAGTGACTAAAATATGTATGTACTTTATTCCGGATTGTAGTGAAGCTTAAAAATTTTGTAAAAGGTAAAAACAGACTCTCCTACAACACACACACATACCACACACATATAAGTAGCGCCCAGTAAAGATGGTTTTGCGACCCAGAAATCTCTCCACTCAGATGAGATGATCTAAAATTATCCTCCAGGACTGCAAGATCCCTTGTGAAATTTTGAAAAGGCAGATTTGCTCTACTTTTCCATGGGGTGGATGTGAAGGAGAGACAAGCCAAGTGAAATATATGACATGACAGTTCTGCTGCATTTACACTTTGTGATTTGTATTCTATATTACTTTACACTTCAGATACAATTTTATATTTTGTATTTAATTGTGTATACAGCAGTGCATTTAGGACTGTGACTTTACAAATTCTGATTATGCTTTTACAGTTTCTGTGTAACTTTAACAAATTGGAATCAAACCTTGTATATTTATGTGTATATTTTACAAATTACATTGTACTTTGCATTTCTTCTATTTAAAATAAAACAGAAAAACTATCAGCTTCAGTTTCCCAGACAGCTTCATTGCTTTCTAAGGGCCAGATAATCAATCATTCTCTAGTTTGGAGAGAAATTATTATGCAGAGTTCACAGGGCTGAACTCACCGAATTCTCTAAGAAAAAGGACAGAACCTGGAAGTCCCAGAGAGAGATGCCTTCCATAGAAAGCAATGAAGCTCTCTGGGATACAACATTTCACATAGGAGAGAGAAAGTAACTGGAGAAAACCTGGGGCTGATATAAAGGCTCAGTTTGCATCAATTACACATGTAACTGAAATGTTTTCACTACAATTTAACTTGCTATTCTTTATATATTACTTTTCTGTTAGTTAAAATAAGTGTACTGTAAATTTTTAGCAAACTTCACCTGCATACAGCTGGTGAGATAAATCAGTGAGACCAACTTGTTTAAAATGCTTACATCATTTCACAAGAATTGTGAGAGAGCTTCTGGCAGACCCAGGGAACTCCCCTTTTCAGTCCAGGTAACTGCCCTGTCCCTCCTACTTTCTGAAACTGTCAGTTTTAGTTTACAATGGAGCAAATACAAAGTGCAATGTAATCTGTAAAATATACACAGAAATATACAAAGCATGATCCTAAATTTTTAAAGTAACACAGAAACATTATAAATATAATCAGAATTTGAGAGAAAGTGTGAAGATTAAATGTAATAATCCTGAAAGGACCCAATCGGAAGTGTAAAGTAATATAAAATACAAAGCACAAAGTGTTAGTGTAACAAAACTCTCATATCATGCAGTTTTATATTGCACTTGGCTTGTCTCTCCTCCATATAAAGAAATGAGAGAGATCTGACAGTGCTGGAGAGTTCCACCTTCTTCTTTTGAGCATTTAGTGAGTTCAGCCTTTGTGAAGTCTGAATTACAATTTCTCTCCAAGCTGGAGAATCTTTGATCATCAGGGCCTAGAGCTGAGCTCTCTTACTACATAAAACAAGCAATGTCTGCCTACAAAAATATATTGACATACACAAAATAAAGTGCAATAGGTGGGTGTTTAATCCATATCAATACCACCTCCAAGGCTGTGTTCTGTTGGCTTACAATCCTTTTTTTTATTTTTTTAAATGCACTCTCATCTAAGAAAAGGAATTATATTCACTTTTTACATTCATGAAACTCATGCACAATTCACTGTTCCAGTTTCCTGAGCACATTATATTTGGTAAAATGGGAACACAAGCTATAAACCTGATTATAAACTATAAATGGAAGAACACAAGGTTTGGGGAAAAACAAATACAGAACTATATTCATTTCTAATCTATATTTTGTGAGTTAGTCTTTATAATGAAGAGTTTGATATCTGTATTAACAACCAACTGAATAAAAAAAAAACACTGTGCAGAAAACGTATTTATTCTTTCATCTGACCCACTCGTTAAATCAATACCACCCTTTTAATACCACCCTTTGATCTGTGTTAGGGCATTTTATGATTGAGCTGTTACTAGCATATAACCCTGTAAATAAGTTAAACACATAGTTGATGCAGCTGAACACATCTGGTGAGCCAATGACAAGAAGCATATATGTGTAGCCACCAATCACCATCTTGCCCCCAGTAGTGCACTGCTGCTCCTGAGCCTACCTAGCTATGCTTTTCAACAAAGGATACCAAGAAAACAAAGTATATTTGATAAATAAAATGAACTGAAGTCTCGTAAAACTGCATGCTCTATCTAAACCGTGAATGTTTTCATATTGAATTTCATGTTACTTTAACAACTGATGTAAAATCTTTACCTGGCACTTACCTTTTTCACAGTATGGCTGACCCTCCTCCATGTAAAAAGCTCGGTTGCGTATAGGCGTTTTGCAAAAAGCACAGGTAAAACACTGAACATGCCATGTCATCTTCAAGGCGTGCATTATCTCCTGTAAATAATGCAAACAACATGAGGAGTAAGCGTGTCACCTCTCAAAGCATTAAAAAGCTGTTATTGTGGAAACGTTGTTCTAATTCCGTGTCAATTTATCACTAGAGACCCTGCAACTCTATGGGGTTAATACAAATCCTTTAGAAAAACCTATGTAATAGTTTTCAACAGAAAATCCCCATTTATGTTTATAGGGATTTTGTAGATAAATCATTAGGTATGTTTTTCTAAAGGATTATAATCAACCCCTGTGTGTTAAATACATATTTAAACTACCACAGAGAACTGCTGGTCCCGAGTGGAACAGGTGAATTAATCAGCAGCAGTAGTCACACAGCTGAACATGAAATCAAGCACAAAGACACTCAAATTAGTCTTAATGTGTGCTTGTAAAGAGAGAGTAACATGACAGTAAATATGTGATGCATTCTTGTACTCTCATATTTTGAGATCATTACGATATGGCACTGTCAGCTGACTATTTAAATGTGTACAGCTTAAATCAATGATATTTGTAAGTTTTATTCTGCTCTTTGAGAAATGAAAAAAATAACCTGATGTCCATTTTCAGTACAGTATACGCTTCTTCAACATTCTCTACACAGATCTCTCAATAAATTGGCACAAATGATGTTTAGTAGTCATAATGTGCAAACATTGGGCTAGATAACAAATAGCTTGCTAAAGTTAGCATGGGTTGTGATAAGCAATATCGTGACTGCGCTAACTAGTACGCGTATTACAAGTTCAAAGTAAACGGGTGCACTCGAGCGCAAATTATATTTCAGGTTATTGTGACTGAAGACCTAGTGTTAATTGAAATGGGTAAAAAAAAAAGTGAACCAAACACAACACGTGTTAAATGTACAGCCCACAATCAACATGCAAGCCACTCATTACACAGATTTAAATGCTGGCCCTCATTGTATTCACTGTCTGCCTCTTCACATACAACGTCTGTTTATTAAGACTTTGTCAGTGTTACTGGGTGTGTGCTCACAAGATCATGGAGTCCTATATCACCAGCAGACTTGCAGTGCAGTAATTAAAGTGAGTGGTGTCTCATTCCTGATATCTAGTGTTGAGACCATAAATAAAATTAAACTAGTAGATCTAATAGAAGCTAAACAAAACCAGGCCTCAGACCAGCACTCAAGGTGAAGCTGAAGCCATCCAGTTAAAAATAGACTCACTATAGGATCACATGGACCCACTGCACATTAAATCTACATCTCTGGTACGAGTAGGTAGATGCAAAAATGAACCAAGCTACTATGAAATATTGTATGTAGGGTTGTGAGGTCCACACAACCAAAGTCCCAGAAGTCTTATAGGCCACAGAAAGAAGAATATGAAGGTTTACATTTAAAATACCCAAAGTCAAGCAGGGGATTTACTCATCAGCTAGCGGTCACTCTTCAGCATGTAGGGTGAAAGTGAGGCAGACATAAAATAGTGAAAAATACAGTGCTAATAGGGTGCAAGACTTTTAAACCCTATTACAGAGCAGCTACTAGCCCGCTTCACGTTCCTACAGAAATTTTATAAACTACTGCTATAATGGTGGGGAAGCATGTTCGTGAATATATTCAATAACTTGTACATTTTACTTAATTGTATATTTTGGGTCAGTATATATATATTTTTTTTTGTTTGATCGTTATTTGTTACAGTTAGGTTTGTTAAATGTATTTGAATGATGTAAATCCTGATTTTTTACTATATCATTTATGAGGTGAACACAAGTGCATTAAGAGTCCACAAGAAACTTGCTATAATTGAATTGCTTGAGGCTGACCAGATGTGAGAAGAGTGGAAACAATTCACACCTCAGATGTTCTTTTCTTAGTGAATGATTTGAAGCTCTAATTTGCAGATCTCACAATTCTTAGACACAGAGCAGTACTTGACAAAAATATCAGAAAATACAACAGAGCAGATTGATATACAACAGATGAAGGGGTAAGACACAAAGTCAGTTCTGGACAGGCAACACTCATGTGCAACTATAAAATGTTGTAAATGATAAAAATCATTTATGGTATCGGAATTAATGACATACATTTATGGTCATGAATTATGGAGACATATGAGAGCTAAAGTCTTCTGGATGCAGTAATATAGCTGTCACCAGCAAGGTGTGTTGTTTAACATCCAATAGCTCTTGTACCCACTTACCCCTGTGATTTTCTTCTTGCACTTTGCACAGTTTGGTGCAAATCTGACATCATAGCAGCGAGGGCAGAAAATGGATCCTTTTTCCTCAAAGAACCCTCCTTCATCAAGCACCTTATGACACTGAGAGCATTTGAACTCCTCAGGGTGATAGTAACTCCCAAGAGCCAGCAAATATCGACCCCTGAAGGATACATTAAAAGAAAGTACAACGTTAATAAAGCAGATGTAACACTAATGCAGAAGATTTCAGAATATCTTGCTGAGCATGACAGAACAGTAATCAAACTCCACAAAACATGAAAACCAAAACTTTTCATTCACGATTCAGAAAACAATTTTAAAATTTACTTCTGTTATCTAATTTAAATCATTCTCTTGGTATCCCTTTTTGAAGGAGCAGCAATGCATTACTGGGAGATAGTTAATGCATTGGGTAGCCAATAACACGAGGCATATATGTGCAGAGACCAATCAGTAGCTCATATATAATAATAATTTGCAATTTAT
>CAJPDP010710426.1:0-11265 GCA_905336975.1 Bombina variegata variegata
GGGGGGGGGGGGGGGGGCGGAAAAATGTATCCTCGCCTGTGTGGCCAAAAATCCTAGCACCGGCCCTGTAGAGACCAATGTGGAAATTAAACAAGAACAGCCTGAAGCTAATACAGCCAATCTAGAAATAGCAGACATAGTTACACAAATATCAAGGGTGATCTCTCCCCAACTTGACTCACTAAAACAAGAAATTAAATTAGAAATTAGCACACTGACAAATAAAATAAGACATATTGCCACCAGAATGAACGAGGAAGAAATAAGTGTATCCAATATAGATGATAGGTCTACTCATCTCAAACACATGATTTCATCACATAGTAATACATTGCTGAACTATCAAGCAAAGTTAGAAGATTTAGAAGACTGCGCAAGGCTGAAAAATGTTAGAATTATTAGGCTTCCTGAAACCCCGGAATATCAAAACCTTACGCACTTTATGACAGACACCCTAGCAAAATTGCTAAATATCTCAATTACAACAACTCCTATCCAGATTGAATGGATTCACAGAGTAGGCCCTATATGGAAAAATCCTGATGGCATAATTAGGGCCAGACCGATTATCGCTAAGTTCTTACATTTTCAAGATAAAACAAACTTCCCCCTGATGGTGGGCCAAAGAAAGATTTTGATGTTTCAAGACTTCTCGGCTAAAACATCCGCCAGGAGGAGGGATATGTCCCCTTATTGCTTCAAACTAATTAACGAAAAGAATTTAAACTTGATTTTATCTGTTGATAAACTATAAAAGTGTATACTTTATTTATGTATTTATTTAATGTTTAGCAATATTTTGATACCTAAATGTCACTATTCTGATCAGATATCAAACAAATTTTGGTGTTATAGTCATACAAAATACAATATAGATGACAAGTATTATGCATAAAATAATTTAATTTTTACTAGTCACTAATAACATACAGGGATAAACTGAAAAATATGCACGTATATACAATAAAATTGGTTAAATAAAAATATCGTATTTCACATTGAAATTTAATAATAAAATATCAAGAGATAAATATATAAACTTTCATAGGGTGATAAAAAAATCTCTTTTAAAACAAAAACAAAATTGATCCGGATCAAAGAATAATCAAATAATTTTATATTGATTTGCCGTGTATGACTGATATATTCTTAAAATAGATGACTATGTATTTTATTTATAAAATATGTTTGGAATAAACTTTCCTTAGTATATGTATTATGTCTCCTTAAAAACACTGTACAAAATGTTTAGGCATAGGTTGGGGGAAGAAGCATATTATTAACATATAAAGACAATCGATATAACTTTGAATTATCTTGCAATTGATAATAACCTCAGCAGTTTCTGGGGTTTAACAATTTTTCAGTTATTTGCCCGGGACTTATGAAAGTTTTTTGAGGTACCTTAAAGCAAAGTGATAGGACTTGGGACAGAACGATTCTGTCTACTATACCAGTATAGTGATTACCTTTGTTATTTAGTGTGTTAATTCTCTTGAAGATAGCTTTTATCCTTTATCCTTAGTTATTTACAGTGGGTCATGATCGTGGAAAGTAGAAACGGCCAAGGTACATCCTAGGATCCAGCAGACAATGCTTGCTTCTGTTCTCAAAAGCGATCCTTTACCTTCTCTTTTAGCAGTAGATCTTCTCTGTTATATCCTCTGTGCAGGCTAGGGTATGCCCGGTGGTCCAAGCTGAAACTTTCTGCTTAACTGTAATAGTTTGGTTGCCGCTCGGCTACGTTCCCTCTAGCAGACCTGCCAAGTACAGATTCTTTTTTTCTTTTTAAGAATAGATGTCCAGAGAAAGTGTGGACAATTGAAGTGGGTATTTGTTCCCTTGTTTCTTTTCCTTAGAGCAGTATAGGACGCGTTTCGGCTGTCACCTGCAGCCTTTTTCAAACATACTGCTATTGGCTTATTTGGAGGTCTCTTTTGAACTCTTAGAACGATCTCTCATTGGTTGATCAACAAACGTAAGTCTATTGGATTGCTTATGTGTCACTCAATTAATTCAATGTGATTTTGAGACAATCCATTAATAGTATTTCATCTATATACAAAAAATGATTTTATCTTTCTCTCCTTCAGATGTGTCAACATAATTTTGTTACCCATGCTTGTTTATATTGTTGCAGTTCTATGCCATTGTATCTTTCTGTCACTTTAAACAATTTAGCGAAATCATATTATATTGCAAGGGGTCCAATAACATTGTCACAGTTGTCTGTTAACAGGATTGCTTATGTGTCACTCAATTATTACAATGGAATTTTGTAATGATATCCCATTGATAGTATTTAAACTATATATATATAAAAAAAAAACAAGCTTATCTTTTTCTCCCTCAGATATTTCATTACCCAGGCTTGTTAAAATTGTATCTTTCTGTCACTTTAAACAGTTTAGCGAACTTATATTGCAGAGGGTCTAATAACATTTTCATAGTGATTCATTAGCAATATTGCAAGGTTATGCTAGATACAATTTCATTTGTCACTTGATTATTGCAGCATAATTTTGTTACCAAGGCTATGTCATTGTAGCACAATTGTATCTGTTCTATTACTCAAGTAGTGTAGCGTGATTAGATTGTAAAGGGCCATAGATGTAGATGCTATTCTATACATATACAATTTTATTTGAACCAAATTCATTACAGCTTACAATGGTATTTGGTGTAGCTTTATACGATACCTTACATTATGCTAATGTTTAAATATCAATTATGTATTTATCAGATTTTAGTTGCAGACTTGTCATTTATATATTTTGTATGATTATTTTCGATGAATTTATTTAAACTAAGAGAATATTTTGTATATAATGAAGACTTTTTTGTGTTAAATGATTATAATATACAAATGTGTATTTCATTATCATTAACCCATATTAAAATTTAGTATATGGCTATATATAACAGTAATAGACTATTTCTACAGATTGAATTGGGTCCTATATAATAGAACTATAATTAATACATGTATATATACCAGAATATTTCAGAGTCTATTATGCAATTATTTTTAATATTTTAAAAACGGTGTGATACTGAATTCAATATTTAATCCTTTAGGGTTTTTTGTTTCTAATTCGTAGATCCATTTATATTCTAACTTCAGTAGTTCATTCTCTACATCTCCTTCTCTCCAATTTTGGTTCAATTTATCAATTGCAATAAATTTGAATTTTTTTAGGTTGCAGTTATTGCATTTTAGAAAGTGTTGTGGTACTGGAAGGTCTTTATTCCTGTCATCTTTTGCATTTTCTATTGAGAGTATATGTTCTCTTACTCTTTCTCTTACAGGTCTAGTCGATTTGCCAACATATTGTTTTCCACACGAACATTCTAGCAGATAAATTATGTTCTTATCAGTACAACGTATTAGGTGTTTAATCTCATACTCTTTACCTGTTGCATTAGATTTAAAAAAAATTCTCTTCTCTGAGTGTCTGCAGGATTTACAGGCATAGCATGGAAAAAAACCTTTTATTTCATTTCCCCCAAGGTCTTTATCTAATTTCTTTTTCTTTTTTAGATCTGTTGGAGCTAGTTTGGTTTTTAAATTATTAGCCCTTCTATATATAATTTCTGGTTTATCACCTATTATGTCCTTTAATTTCTCATCTAGTTTTAGTACATTCCAGTGTTTCTTTATTATTTTTTCCACTTTTTTATGATCCTGATTATATTGAGTTATGAATGGCACTTTTGGTGTTTTTTCTTTCTTAGATTCAATATTCGGTTTATATAATATGTCATTCCTGTCTCTGTTTTTTACTAACTCTATTTGTTTGTCTATTATTTCACATAATTTTGATTGTTCCATATAATCTTGTTCCTGTAAACAGTTTTTTCTAATTCTCAGTAATTGCCCCTTAGGGATATTATTTTTCCATTGATTGTGGTGGCAGCTTTCTGCATGAATGTAATTGTTGCTGTCCACCTCTTTGAAATGTGTTCTGCTATTAATTTCATTATCATTTATATATATTTCTAAATCTAGGAAAATCATTTTTTCTTTATTAATATCATATGTAAATTTCAAATTTTTGTCATTATTGTTCATCAAATTGTAAAATTCTTCAAATTTTTGCTTCTCTCCCTTCCAAATCATGAGGATATCATCGATATATCTTTTAAAGCATACCAGGTTCACTCCCAATGATGCATTGGTTAGAAAATCGGTTTCCCATAGGCCCATAAATAGGTTTGCATAACTGGGAGCGAACCTGGTGCCCATGGCAGTGCCACAGATTTAATTGTAAAAATTCCCTTCAAAATGGAAATAGTTGTGTGTTAAGATGTATTTTATACTTTCAAGGATAAAGTCTTTTTGTAGTACTGGCATCTCTTCATCGCTACTTAAAAAATGGTCTACTGCATTTAGTCTGTCTATATATCTAATGCAGGTATATAAAGAAGAAACATCACATGTAATTAACCACATATCTTCAGTCCATTCTATGTCTTTTAATATTTTAATTACATGTGTAGAATCTTTTAAATAGCTGTCTAAATTAGTGACATATTTTTGGAGATACTTGTCCACGCATTCAGATAGATTTGAAGTGAGGGAATTAATGCCTGACACAGTAGGGCGACCAGGCGGGTTATTTTAATTTTTATGAATTTTAGGCAAGATGTAAAAAAGGGGGATTTTCGGAAATTTTGGTAACAGATAATTAAATTCTCATTCTGTTAATATTTCTTTATTCAAAGCTTCTGTTAATATAATTTTTAACTCTAATTTATAAAAACTTGTGGGGTTTCTGATGCATTTCTTATAAGTATTTTCATCCTCAATTAATTCATTGCATATTCTTAAGTAATGTTCCTTGTTTAGGATGACTATCCCCCCGCCTTTGTCCGCCGCATTTTATGTTATGTTCTTTTTCCATGTTTTCTAGAGCTGCTCTTTCTTTTTTAGTTAAATTATTTTGTCTATATTTGCAATATTTCTCTTCTTTCAGGTTCCTTAGATCTTTTAGAACTAGATTTTCAAATATTTCTATACTTGGGCCTTTCTCATTTTTTGGGTAGAAGGTAGATTTATTCCTCAAATTAGAATGTATTATTTGTTTGGAGTTCCCGGAATTAACTTCCGTAGCTTGTCTTTCTAACGTAGTTTTTGAAAAATATCTTTTAAGAGTAAGTGATCTTACAATTTTTTTTATATCTACATAGGTATTAAACTTGTTTAGTTTATTCGTTGGGGCAAAAGTTAGACCTTTGTTTAGTATTCTCTCCTGGTCCTTATTTAATGTGAATGAGCTTAGATTAAAGACTCCTTTGACTTTATATTCATCTGTTGGTTGTTCTATTTCTTTCTTTTGTCTTTTGGTTTTACATATGCCATTTCTTCTCTTTCCTCTCTTTCTGAATCTTTTCTTTTTCTTATGTTTCTGGTCTCTTGTTCTGGTAATATCTTTTCTCTTCTCATCTGGCCTATGTCTAAAAAATCCTTTTCATAATTCCCTTCATAGTTAGATGTTATAGATCTCCCTTCTTCTAAATTTGTTAGGGGTGCAAATCTATTATGGGTAACATCTATGTGATTCTCAGATGTGTTATAATGTCTATGTTTATAATTATCTTCGCTTCTCTTATAGTTTTGTCTATTGTAGTTCTTATTTGGTCTATGATTTTGTATATTCCAGTATTCATTTGATCTCTGATTTTGGTATTTTCTGGTCGAAATTTCATTTGATCTTTGATTATATGTGTAATGATTTGTCATTATTTCGTTTCCCCTTACTCTATTACCATTCGATTGGTATTCATTGTGGAATCTTATATTAGCATAATTATTCCTATTCCCTCTATCCCATTGGGAAACCTCATTCCACCTTCCTCCATAACTGTTCTCATAGTTATGTGTATCGTAATTCTGATAATGTCTATTTGGGTATGTACTGTTGTTTTCTTTTTTTGTAATATTTCTGCCTAGGAACATATTTTTTTAAATAATTGTTACTGGTTGTACTAATATTTTCATTTTCATGTTTCTTCTCCTCCTCTCTCTTTTCTATGTCAATATTTTCGTTTGAAGAGCTAGTTTTAAACTTATTAAATCTCCAATTATGTGTACTAAAACAATGATCACCTTCTTTCCCTTTAAAATGTGTATAGTCATCTCTATCTCTTTCCAGTTTTTTCTTTTTTATTTCTATTAGCTCTTTCTTGGTAGTTTTTAATAGATCTTTAATGATTTGTTCCCTTTCTAGATACTCTTTATTTTTTTTATAAGATTCTAATTTTGCTTCCAATTCATTTATTTGATTACCTATACCTAATTTAATTAGAGTATCCCCTCTATATTCTTTAATTAGTTCCATTAATTTGAGTGATGCTTCTTCTAGAATATCTCTCCATTTTTTGATGAATATTTCATCTTCTATTTTAAAAGAACATTGTTTCTTAATCCTCAGACCTCTTGGTACTAGTTTTTCTTCTATATATTTACTAAGGAATGCGTATTAAATTTTTTGTCTCATTTCACTCACTAATTTACTTTTCTAGCTCTTTTATTAGATTTTTAATGATTTCACCTCTATTAATACTGTCTGTTATATTTTCATTTTGAACTGTAATAACTTCTTCCTCAAAAATATTATTAAGACTGTCATAGATGGTAGACCTTAATTTAAATAAGTCTGAATCATTAGTCTTATTTGGTTATTTAAAATTAACACCAATAATGGGGACTAGAGGTTTAATTGTACTAGTAGTCCGATGTGATAGAATCTCTCAAAGAAAGAATATATCCAAAGTACCCCAATAGGTGGTGCTGTTGTAGAAGGCAAAAAACACTCTAAAAATCACGGTTAAACCTCAAAACAACTGTGTATAAACTTAAAGTTTTAGTGCAAAGGGGAAAGGATTATTTTTTGAGAGCGCCCGAGATTATCTCAGTCTTAATTTGCCTGATATAATAGAAAAGAATTTAAACTTGAATCTGTTGATAAAATATAAAAGTGTATACTTTATTTATGTATTTATTTAATGTTTAGCGATATTTTGATACCTAAATGTCACTATTCTGATCAGATATCAAACAAATGTTGGTGTTATAGTCATACAAAATACAATATAGATGACAAGTATTATGCATAAAATAATTAAATTTTTACTAGTCACTAATAACATACAGGGATAAACTGAAAAGTATGCACGTATATACACTAAAATTGGTTAAATAAAAATATCGTATTTCACATTGAAATTTAATAATAAAATATCAAGAGATAAATATATAAACTTTCATAGCGCTCTCAAAAAATAATCCTTTCCCCTTTGCACTAAAACTTTAAGTTTATACACGGTTGTTTTGAGGTTTAACCGTGATTTTTAGAGTGTTTTTTGCCTTCTACAACAGCACCACCAATTGGGGTACTTTGGATATATTCTTTCTTTAAAAGAGATTCTATCACATCAGATTCCAAACTAATTAACGCCAAGCTAAATGCGAGGATTTTATATCCAGCCAAATTGGTGGTACTCATCAATAGAGAAACAAAAATATTAAATAGCATACAAGAAGCACAATTTTTTTGTAAAGATAAGGGAATAGAATAAAACATAAGATAACTTGCTGTTCAGTTAAACCAAGATTTGGAGTGCTATGCTTTTAAACCGTTGTAATTTTTATTCTTTTGTCAATTTTTTGTTTGTTTTTATTATATGGTATACAAGAAGCGATATGGAAATATTGCAGATTTTTATGTTGTTTTTTTTTCTCTATCTTCCTCCTCCTTTTTTCCCGATATACGTGGAGGGTTCCTGTACACTCTATTTACAATAACTTAAATGCAGAAAACATCACTTAAATTCCTATTTTGGAATGTAGGGGGGGATTACTTCCCCAATTAAGAGGAAGGCAATAATTAAAGAACTATCACAATATAACCCAGATGTAGCTTTGCTACAAGAAACACATTTGAATGACCTAGAAATTGCTAAGCTAAGAAGCAAGTGGGTTGGGGAGGTTATTGCCACCTCAGGTAATGGAAGGAAGAATGGGGTGGCTATTTTAAATAAAAAACAGTTAGCATATCAAATGTTAGACCAAACATCTGACCTGGAAGGTAGATACCAGATTATTACTATAGAAATAGATAAAGTTACATATACTATATGTAACGTATATGGCCCTAATAAAACTGACAGCAGCTTCTGGGATAACTTGGCCTTAAAAGTAATGGGATATAAAGAGAAAAATGTAATAATAGGTGGTGACTTGAATTTAACGGCAATGCCAAATATTGACAAAATGAGAATAGTGGTCACCAGAGATAGGAAAACAATCATCCTGCAGAAATTCTGTAACAATATAGGTGTTCGGGAAGTATGGCATATCCACAATCCAGATCAGAAAGTATTTACATGTTTGTCCAAAGGCCACAAAACGATGTCAAGAATAGATATGTTCCTGGTTAGTGATACATAGCTTGGCCTAAAAACAAAAACTGATATCAAAGACATATGCCTTTCAGATCATGCAATTATCTCATTAGAATTTAAATTCAAACCCCTTCAACCTTCCTATTCCAACAACTTCTTCTTTCCAAAACATTTAGTTTATAACCCCAAGTTCCAGAATTGGCTAAAACATAAATGGTTGGAGTTTATGGAATATAATCAGGTATACAAAGATAAAGTAGAAACTCTTTGGGAAACTGGGAAAGCGGTTCTTCGCGGTAACATTAAGGCGTATTTATGTAGTCTTAAAAAAAATATAAACAGCGAGATATACAGTTAGCTAATACTGTTAAAAACAGTTACATTACTAAAAACTATGTAGATTATAAAGCACAGCGGGATCTTTTCCTTAAACAAAATGTCCTAGGGTTAAAAGCACTATATGGGGGACAGAGGGGAAGAGCAGCTAAATATCTAGCAAGAATTATGAAACATGTCATATAACCATATTGAAGCAATTAAGATAGGTTCAAACAGAGACACAATAAATACAGATATTTTAAAAGCTTTTCTCAATTTTTTTCAAACTTTTTATACAGTAGAGAAACCAGACATAGAACAAAAAATGGCCTTTTGGGGAAAGGTAAAACTACCTAAACTCCGCCCAAGATGTAATACTACAAATTAATCAAGGCATAACATTGCAGGAAATTATCGAAGACATAAAAGACGAAAAATTAAACAAAGCCCCTTGCCCAGATACCCTACCAGAAGAATTTTATAGAATTCTTTCAGAACAGGTTACACCTATTCTACATAAATTATTTAACATTTATTACAATAAAGATAGTCGATCCTCCACTTATTTTATTGCGTCCAACATTACATTAATTCATAAAAAGCACAAAGACCCAGAAAATCTAGCGTCATATAGACCAATAGCCTTACTTAATGCTGACTATAAACTCTCATCATCAATAATTGCCAATCGACTGAAGCCACACATGCATAAAATAATCCAAGAAAACCAAACCGGATTTATGCCTGGCAGGAACCCAGTTAAAAATATACGAAAAATCATGTTGATTTTAGAGTTTTATTGGAATAAACTTAGACAGAAAAATCTAAAAAAAAAAGAGAGAATGCAGCAATACTGACAGTAGATGCCGAAAAGGCCTTTGATTGTATAAATTGGGACCATTTATTTGGTACATTAGAGAAATTCGGCTTCTCAGGAAATTTTTGCAACTTTATTCAATTAATTTATAATACACCTTCATCAGCAATTATAGTTAATGGATTATTGTCAAATAGATTTAATCTCCATCAAGGCACCAGGCAAGGATGCCATTTATCTCCTCTTCTCTTCAATCTTTTCCTGGAACCCTTAGCAATTTTATTGAGACAATAATTGAAAGGAATTCAAATAGGAGAACAGAATTTTGTCCTTTCTTTATATGCAGACAATCTATTAATATACCTAAGTAGTCTGGAAGAGACCTTACCAAACTTGATGGCTATTATTTCACAATTTGGTTCCATATCAGGATATAAGATCAATAATGAGAAATTGGAACTCTTATGACTAAACAAACCAGTTAAATTGTCCTGCAATCATGCCTTTAACCCTTTGAGTGCTAAGCACTTTCCTACCTGGGTGCTAAGCTGTTTTAAGTTTTTTTTGTAATATTTTATTTTTTTACTTTTTTTTTTCAGATCCCCAAGACTCCCACTGTTGGAAAGGTTAGGCGATTACCTTTCCAATGGTGGGTCTTGGGGGTCTGTAGCTGCTTAGATGCCTGAGTTACAGGCTTTCTAAGCAGCATGCTCCCTGCTCCTATACTTAACATTGTGAATTTTAAATAAAGTTGCTTGGTGATGTCATCACATCAATGCGCGTGATGTCACCACTCATAACATGAAGCCCCAGAGATGTCTGTCACTATGCAGGCCTGATTGCTGGGGTAGGAGCGGATGGGAGCCCCCAGAACTCCCTCAAGGCGGAAGAGTGCTAGCGACGGCTCTGAGCCATCGTTAGCACCAGAGTGGGTTAAAGAAGTCCAACAAATAAAATATCTGGGAGTTATATTAACCAGGGATCCACAAAAATGGTACAATAGTAATTTTACTAAATTCTTTATAGAATGTTAAAGAAAGACAATGGAGTGGATGAACCTTCCAATTTCTATCACGGCGCAAGTAATGCTAATCAAAACAATCTTGCTTCAAAAAAACTTTTATATCTTCTTCAAAATATCCCGCTCCTCCTGTGAAAAGTAGACTTGACCAGTTTTAATCAAGCATTATCTGGAATGGGAAAAGACCACGAATTGCCATAACTAAATGTATGTGACCCAAAGGGCCAGCTGGCTTAGCTTTTCCAAAAGTTAAATTTTACAATCTAGCTGCTTTACTTAAATTCGCAATAGACTGAATTACTGGCCAGGAATATGTAACATTTTTCCAATGTGAAACCGGGGTGTTAGCTCCATACTATCTCAAAGCTATAATACATTGCCCCAAATCTACGCTGCTGAGTAAAATAAGCAATTTTATTTCCTTCAAAAGCATAATATTGGCATGACAAAAATATTGCATAGAGATTAATATTAATCATTTTTGTACAGAATTTCTACCAATTATTGGAAACCCTGAATTTGTACCTGGTTTCACTAATAGAGGCCTATTTATCAAAGGTCTGTCGGACCTTATCCGACAGTGCGGATCAGGTCCGACAGACCTCGCTGAATGCGGAGAGCAATACGCTCTCCGTATTCAGCATTGCACCAGCAGCTCTTGTGAGCTGCTGGTGCAACACCACCCCCTGCAGATTCGCTGCCA
>CAJPDP010710967.1:0-10881 GCA_905336975.1 Bombina variegata variegata
TTAATAGCAGCCACTCTGCCCCACCAAGATAAATTTGGCGAATCCCATCGCGTAAAGTAATCTTTGAATTTGCGTAGTAAGGGTTGGAAGTTAGAAGTTATAATAGTTGGAATATCGTGTGATAGTATGACCCCGAGATGCTTTATTTGTTTGATGGACCAAGCAAAGGGAAATTGTCATTTCAAGATATGGAGATCTGAATTTGAAACATTTAAAGCGAATGCTTCAGTCTTAGAGTCATTTAATTTATACATACTTATGGTAGAGAATGTTTCTAGCAAGTCGAACAACCTCGGTAATGACTTCAGTGGGTTGGTAACCAGAACAGTTAAGTCATCCGCGAACAGAACTACCTTTTGGATGGTATCATCAACTGGGACCACTAAGATCTCTGAGGACCTCCTGATGGCCTCCGCCAGCGGTTCCATCATAAGGGCAAAAAGCAAAGGGGAGAGAGGACACCCCTGCCGGGTTCTGTTTGTAATTTTAAATTTGGTAGACAAAAAGCCAAGACCTCTCACCCTGGCCAAAGGATTGGAATACAAAGCTAAAATCTTAGTACAAATAGAAGGTGTAAACCCAAAATGCAGCAGCACTTCTTTCATATATAGCCAGTCGACCCGGTCGAACGCCTTTTCAGCGTCTAGTGATACCGCGACGCATGTCTGACCGAGCCGACCCGCTTCAAAAAATACATTCAGCAGTCTCCTTGTATTGTCGGGGCTTTGTCGTCCCAGCGTAAAACCCACTTGGTCCGAAGCCACCAAACATGGAATCAATTTGTTGAGACGCTCAGCCAGGATTTTTGCATAAAGTTTGGCGTCCAAATTTAGAAGGGAAATTGGCCTGAAATTAGGACAAGCGTCTGGAGGTTTTCCAGGTTTAGGCAAAGATATTATAGATGCCTGAAGAAATTATTTTGGAAAATATCCCAATCTTTCAGCTGAGTTGAAAACTCGTGTTAGTATAGGTGTCAAGCAACCGCTGAAAGTTTTATAAAAAACATCCGAGTAACCATCTGGTCCTGGCGTTTTACGTGGTTTTAGAGACAAAATGGCGGCTTTAACCTCTTCTACCGACATCGGAGTTTCCAATGCCGTAATATGTTCAGGGGTAAGTTTGTGCAGGGGTAAGGTTGACAGAAAGGATTTAACATCCTCTACCTTGGGGGTTACGTGATCACCGAAAAGCTGCAAATTATATAATTGAGCATAATATTGGGCGAACTCTAGACCAATGTCTTTAGAATTAGTCACCTTACGGTTTCCAGTTATCAAATAAGGGATCCTGGATTGGGCTGTCCTCTCACGCAGCTTTCTAGCTAGTAAATAATCAGGTTTGTTCCCTTTAGAATAAAACAATTTCTTGTTTTCTCGCAACCTATCCTGCACTCTCTGATTTTCTAATATGCTAAGTTTTTGTTGTACCAAAGAAATTTTTGGTAGAAGGGATGAGTCTAAGGATAGCTTATGTATTTCTTTTAAAGATCTTAATTCCACATGTAGTTGAGCTAAAGATACCGAAGTCTCCTTACGAGTTTGTGCTTGAAGTGTAATAAAAAGACCTCGTAAATATGCTTTGAGTGCTCTCCACAAGAGGAAATCATCAACATCCCCTCTATCATTTAATTCAAGAAACATTTTTATCTCTGACTCAAAACTTTCAATCTTTCCCTGAATCGACAACAATGAGTCGATCAAGCGCCAAGGAGGTCTAGGAGTTATTTCTGATAGTCCAGACAATTGAATAGACACTGGACTATGGTCGGACCAGGTTACCTCCCCAATTGATGAGCCTTTGATCTTATCTAAAAGCCAAGGATTACTAAAAAAGAAGTCCATTCTAGAATAAGAATCATGAACCGAAGAATAAAATGTATAATCTTTACTGGTAGAATAGAAGGAACGCCACACGTCAAAGAGGTTGGCCTGAGTTAATAGAGTGAAGAATTTTTTTGACATATCAATAGTGGCCTTATCAATTAATTTGTTATTGGGAAGCTTCTTATCTATCTTAGGGTCTATAACCATATTGCAATCACCAGCAAGTAATAAAAGACCCTGCTTTATACTTTCTAGACAAGCTAAAAACTTCTTAAGGTGTCTGACCTGGGATGAATTGGGTCCATAATAAAATGCCAAAGTATAAATATTACCATCTAGTTTGCATACCACTACAAGGAATCTCCCTTGGGGATCAGCTTCTACATGTAACCTCTCATAGATAATATCTTTGTGAACCAAAATGGCCGTACCTCTGTTTTTTTTGGTAAAGGAGGCTGCCTCCACCACCGGGAATTGTGAGGAACGAATGGGCACCGGCTCAGTGGTTCGCAAGTGGGTCTCCTGCAAAAAGACAATCTTTGCTTTCAAGAATTTTAATGAACGAAATAATAAACTACGCTTAGTGGGGGAGTTAAGACCCATAACATTTTGTGAGATACAAGTAATAGACATAATGGAGAAGAAAAAAAAAAAAAAAAGGGAAGGGGGGAGGGAAGGGGAAGGTTGAATACAAGAATATACTATACACTAAAAGGTGACAAGGCTATGAAGGAAAAAGGGGGAGGGTTAGGTATTTGTGATTAGTTTTGCGGTATATACGAGAATCAACCGTGCTGGAAGTCACTGGTACACAATTTACCAGAGTTCTATAACAGTTTAGGGTAAACAATGATCTACTGAAAGTGAATTCAGAGCTTTAATGTTAAGCTAAAAAAATTATTTAGTTATTGAGTAAATGGATGAGTAAATGAATGAATGGATGGGTATATGAATAAATGGATGAGTGAATGAGTAGATGGAGGAAAAAACTGACTGGGCCCCGATTTGTTAAAATATGATGTACAAACAACAACAATAAAGGAACCCAGCATTCATGGGTATGTGATTAAATGGATGAATAGTTGGGGAATGAGTGAATGGATGAATGAATGAATGACTGAAGGAATGAATGAATGAATGAATGAATGAATGGGTGGGAAGCTTGTTGGGCTCCTGTGGTTAAAACAGTGAAGGAAACCAGCAAAATAATGAACACAATACTTCCTTATCTATCTGTCTTCTCCTAACCTCCCTCTCTCTCTATAAACCAGTGAGTAACCAAGAGCAAGTTATTAATAATTGAGAGGGGAGAAGGGGGGGTGGGGACAAGGGGAAAAATGTCACATAATTATACAAACTCAATATTTCTAGCTACAACCGGAATTATGAATGTTGGATTAGTAATAAACCCTAATCTTAATCCTGTATAGAAATACATAGCGGTATTTATATATATATAAAAAAGAAAAAATATTTTTGAAAATATCTTTCTATGCAGGATGTATGTAATTAGTATTAATAAAAATGTGAGAGGTATCATAGCATATCTAACATTGTCAACTCAGCTAGGGTAGCAATATTATTAAACTATAGTAGAAGGCAAAACAATTAGACCAATTATCGTGACCGTTAACTTAAGTAAACATTTAGAGGAGCTGACAATAGTAACTAACAGAAATCTAAGGTTCAATACAGATATTGCAGGTACATTGAAAAATAACATATAAAGAAATATTATCCACTGTGGACCTTTTGTGTAGATGGTCTCAGAGAGAGAAAAAAGAAAGAAACCCCCCCTTCCCCACACATACACACACGCACCCCCCCATCCACCTCTCTGAGACCCCCACACATATTCTTACAACATAGTTTGCAACCTGTACTTATGAGTGTACCTGATGATATTAAATCAGTGCAAGCCATAGATAACCAACTTACCATGATGTTAAACTACTTCTCCTCATCATTATGAAAAACACTTAGTATATGTATAACTAACACAAACACTTCAACTTATAAACTTAAATCTTGACAGTTTGAAGACAGTCTCATATAGTTTCTCTACTACGTTACCATTTATGGTCAGTCAATCACATAGTTCCTCATGTGTCTCCCTCCAGGAGGGAGGGATCAAAGTCACGCTTCTTAGGATTCCAGATTGGAGCAGAAGGCCTCAATGAAGCCTGAGAGGACTGAGTAGGCAGCGAAATTGGAGTTCCAGCCGGAGGAGGGTGCTGCTTCCTCTTATTGTCCTTATGTAGTGAATCAGCCTCAACCCCCACCGAAGCAGAACCCAGGTCCCAAGATTTCAGTAGAGCAAGGCCTTGGGAAACAGATGTGATGGTGAAAGTGCGGTCATCTTTAGAAACATGCAATTTCGTGGGGAACCCCATCTATATTTGATGTTGTTCTGGCGAAGATTCTTTGTTATGTTGCTGAAAGGTTTCCTCTGTTGAAGGGTTCTGGGAGAGAGATCAGCAAACACTTTGATGTTGGTATACTTTTCAGGCATTTCAATATTGCGAAACGTAGCTCTTTGTATGCGTTCTTTGTAGGTATAGAAGTGTAAACGCACAATGACATCTCTTGGCTGTTCAGAAGGTAATCCCCGAGGTCTCAGAGATCTATGGGCTCTGTCAACCATATTTTCTGTAGGAGATTGAGGTTTGGCTAAGAGAGTAAAGTATTCCATTAGGAACGGCAGTAATTCTGAATTGGTAATCTCCTCAGGTATACCCCTAATGCGAAGATTGTTCCTGCGGGACCTATTTTCTAGGTCTGCCATCTTGTCTTCTAATTCAGCTATATTACCCGCTAAGATCTGCGTATAGTTGAGGAGGTTTGACTGTTCCACCACGAGGTCCTCTTGTTTTCGCTCGACAGTGTCAAGCCTTTCAGTAGTGGAGTGTAAGTCTTTTTTTAGATCAGCAATAGTAGAGGTCAATTTCTCTGAAAATGAGGCATGATGATCATCCAGCAATGTTTTCAAAGATTGTAAAATAAAAACCTACTTTAAGACTGAGATATTCCCTAAATTTGCACTAAAAAGGGAGATTTATGCCAATAGACTTGCTGTCCTTGGATATGGAGTTGATAAAGTAAAGGCAGAATTTTAGGGAGTACAATAATGGAAAGAAGTTGATGCGATACTCAGATGGACCGGCGCCATTTTACATGAATACTTGGCAAAAACATTAAGACTGTTGAAGCGATCTCCCGCCATACAGGCTCCGTAGCACAGAGGGATAAATATTCACATTGAAATTAGACTTCAGTTGTTTACTGGGTTGAAATAATTGCACTTTGGCCCTATTACTGTGTGAGATGCTATCTGCTCATGAAGGCAACATGGCGGCTATTGCTAGATGGAAGATTAAAACTCTCCAGTCCTTAGAGAGGGCTCTTCAACGAGCCGAATTGCAACTGATTAGAGCCATTTCAGAAGCGATACATGGCGCATGTGCTAAAGCTCAGAGGAATCCTAGCTGTGCAGGAAACTGCGAGAACGCACTAAACTGTGATGAATGGGAGATTATGGAGATCACGGAAGATGTAGTGGGACAGTGTGTGGCCGAGAAGACGATATTCACTAAAGCTGAAGCTGTGTCGGCAGACATTCTAGATGAGGAGAGATTGGTGGTATGGAGCCAACAGAATCCACAGTAATCTCTACTGACCTCCCGAGTCGATTCTAGAATGGAGGCGCACCTGACCATGAAAGAGTGCGAGACGCAAGGTACTATTGTAGCCCCGCAGTCATCTGCGGGGATCTTGTGCCCCAGGAATAATTGGCGGCCGAAGTTAGTTGAGATCTGCTGGCTGGATGATGGTAAGATGCTGCAGGAGATCAATACCTATTGTTTGAGAGTTAGCATAGCAGACCCCTAGACAAATCTCCCATGATAGAGACTGATATGGATCAGGGGAGTCTACTGGGCATGGCGTTTAGACACCATATGCAAATAGACTATCCTGACAAATACCGTCTACTTAGTGAAGGGACATCTCTGCGTAAAGCTGGGGTTGGATGAACTCTTGGGGCATGAAAAGTGGCAGACACGGACTGAGCAAGTCGCTTTTGCCCCGACTTTTGCTGCTTAGACATGCCTAAACATTTTTATGGACATTATGCTGGTTTGTTGCTCTTTAGTAATATTAAGTTGTAAGTTTATAGCTGCAAGAGCAAATGTTTTATTTCTGTTCATTAATGTTCCTGCTTTGTCATCCTATTAGGCATTAGAGCTTATGTTAAAATTAAAAACAATCTTTAGATAGGTATTTTATTAGCGCATTTATTTTTGCTATGTTTTATGCACTTCCTGTTATTGAATACTATATGGTATATAAATTTGAATATATCCACCACATTATCAGACGGATAGATGTCATCTATGGATGTTTATTTTTCCCTGGGGAGCCATGGCCTATCACACACTATAGTTAGACGTTTTTTCCTCTGTCCGCGGCCGAGGCAGGGGAACACACTACAGGTAATGGTTACCCTCAGATTAGTAGATGCGTGCCACATTCTGATAGCGTCCACCCTTTAACTAGTTTGTGTTAATCCTAAGCTTTTTAACATGCAAGTACCAACAGGTGGGTACACTTCTATATAGAACACTTTTTGTCACCTAGCTAGGTCTATTTTGATATATGTCTATTAGATGCTTTGACCCTCCAACTTCTAAACTAGCCGTTTTTCCCCAATTTTCGTTTAAATTAGATATATGCTGGTAATACCCAAGTATATACGGACAAGTCTAATGGGGATATATGTCACTATACCCAATTTGAGTTATTTCTGCCTGTTGGTCATTCAGTTTGTTTACGACAAAATTTAAAATTGCACATATGTGAAGGTCTAAACTTTGCTTGTTCAAATGTATGGGTTATGTACTTTTATGAGGAATTAGACCAAGTATATTCTATCTAAACATGGGACAGAGGTTTAAGAGTACATGGCTTGAGTACTGATGTTCTGCCCAATCTTTATACAGTGGTACTAGCTACTATGACTTTTTAGACATATACACCAATGAGAGTTCAGCCACTTGCTTGTACGTAGCCCTTTTTACACCATCTAAGATTGTGGCTAACATAATAGCATACCTCCGCAGTTGTTAAAAACGACACTACACTTATTATTGCTGTTAACTTATTACATATGTTATACACAACACCAAATTATAGTCCTAAGGGTCAGAGAGTGGCCCTCTATGCTTAATATCTATTAAATATTCTTTACTATGTCCTCTTATTAGCTGATAACCTATTTATAGCCTTATTGAGCTAAATAGATGCGCAGTGTTTGAGATATCTATAGAAACGTATGTTATGTATACCCCACAGCTAATCCTTTTTATGAGGTTCTTAAGTTCCCCTCATATATTAGCTCATTTAAAAATTATATATGACAGGATACCGAATGTGAGATACTTCCATTGGCTATGTTAGATTTACCATAAGGCTTATGTGGATTTTTTATAACATGCTTATATATTTGCTGCAAACAGCTCTCAGATCATATGAATACCTAGCTCGTAGCCTTAATAATTGCTGGAATTAGCTTGTCTTTCTTAAATATAAAGTTAAAGAATTATATCTATACGGTAGTAGGTCCATACCATACTATATAATGCCGCTGTTATGGGTTCAGATTTATTAAAATTCTGGCTCCGCCCCCCCTCGGGGTTAGTTTACTAAGTAAACAAAGAAACGTAGATTCCCTAGAAAATGTCCCTATTATTCTTTACAGTGTAATATAGCGGCTATGGATATCCCCTATCTTTTACCACCCTCTATGACATAACTGAACTATACAATAATATACCTAAGTTTTTTATTTTTCCCATATTTTTCTTTACATGTCCATGAGATGTTTCCGAGTGGCCTGGGAAATAATATGTCAAAGTTATAAAAGAGGTCAGCATTTCAATACACAGGACCTGTTTATATATATATAACCATACGAGCTTATCTTTGGAAATGTTTATCTCCTCTGTATGTCAGATGTAAATTGTGGGCTCTGTTTAATATTCATATCTTTGTCGAGACATGTGCCTATGTCCATTATCATCCTGTAAGCTTGTTTATGTTTGATGTTGTACGACCTCAATAAAAATAAATTTAAAAAAAATAAAAATAAAAATAAAGGATGGAGACGCCTGAGCATGATCTCCATTTTGTAAGTTTTGCAAGGCTGCCATAGATAGAGATGATGATTCAGGACTAGAAGGAGGAGAGGAGTTGGACTCCATCACTAGCGCTGAATGAGCTTGGATAGGGTCACCTGAGGCACTGAAGTGGTCTGCAACAGTCCGTTTGATTCCAGAGCTAGATTTATTATTATTTTTTTTCCTCTGTGAATGAGACATCTTCAGAACACTATTAAAGCAAATGACATGCCAATAATTTAGGTTGAAATACTTCCTTCTATTCGTTTAGGCAAGCAAGAGTTAACTCCCACAGTGGAATAGGGTTATCCTTTGGTGAAGCACACTTAGAGTTGTAGCATCGCGGGCACCCCTTCAGCCCCCCCTAGCATGCAGGGTTGTTCAGCCAGACATACTAAGTATATTGTGTGTTTTAACACTTATATGTGAGACAGCCAAGAATTTGGATGTAGGGTTACAACATAGATTACAGCAGTTTAATTGAGACCTGTATAGTTGAAGATTACTTTGTAGTAAGGTTAATCAGCTAATAAACTCAAGGCTTGAAAGAGGTTCTCTGCAGCTTTTGCACTCTCTCCCCTGGGGAAGTGTCCCTTTCAGATGATTGAGGGTGAAGGTATTGGTATATGACCCACAGGCAAAATGGTCCTGCAGGAAAGGGAAGGGATAGAGCGTATAGACAAAGTTCCAAGCAGTGAGAAATGTATAAAGTTCTCAGTTATGAGCCCCTGATGGTTTAAAGCTAATAAACGTCTTAGCTATATAACTATAAAGTCCACGTGGGTAACAAAGCTGTAACGTCTTGTAAGAACAGCTGGTAACTTGGTGCAGACTATTAGTTAAATAATCGTGCTGAGTTCTTCAAGCTTGTGTGAGGTATTTAGAACATCTTCCCATACACTCTATTTAGTACCAGGTCGGGAGGTTTTATGAGGATTTCAATCTCTGCAGTTATATGTGTTGCGCAACTCGGTGTGTCTATGGAGCTGACAGAAAATGGCGTTTCGCGCCACAGCTAAGACAACAGTCTATCACAGCCCAAAGTTAAACTGTTTAGGCACTATCTGTGGTAGCCTGTGCGTTGCTCACACTTACTTGTTACCCTGAGTTGTGAAGGAAGTTTTCATTGGTGTCCCCTGGGAAAGTCTATCCGCTGGTGCGGTAGTGTCAGCTATGCTCCGGAGCGGATCCCCGACCCTCTGGAGCAAGATGAGGCAGGTTAGCTGATGCGGAGTAGGGAGCAGATCAGTTTGTGTAGTCATAAGCCGAGTAGCAGAATCCTCAAGTATTACGGGTTTCTCACATCCCGACAGTTAAACCACTGCTGGCGGCCTCCGCACTTTAGGTGTCCTATGACTGGCCCGGTATTTCAACTGATCCAGTTCGTTAACAATGATCCACCAGCCTCTGCTTGGACAGGATCAGTTCAGCTAAGGGCATCCACAAAGGTCTAGGTGTTAGGGCTTCCCTTTGCAGGAAAAATAAACTTATTTAGAGGTAGCTATGGAGGAGCTCTATGTAATGGCGACTGTTCTGTTCGGCAGTTAGCTCCGCCCCCCTCCAATTGCAGCTTTGATACAGGATTTTGATAACTTTAAACAAACATATATGAGAGATAATAAAGGCAAAATGATTGCTAACAATTAATAAACAAGCATATAGTTTAAAAATCCAATGATACAATGCTGCCAGTCAATCTTAACGGTATAATGAGCATAAGGGTTATATAAAACACAACAGAGGTGTATCATAGTGATTAAATTACCTGCCTGAATTGCAGCTTCAATATATGTTTTGGATAAATTTAACACGTAACAAACTGTGCTAAAATAATTTAATTATTGAAATAGTATTGATAATTTCCATCAAAACTATAAATACTCAGCACAATACAATAAGTGTCCCATTATCATCCAAATACACGGAACCAATAGTACAAATTACAAAACCAACCTATATGTCACAGATATTTCAGTATATATTTCAGTATGTTCCTTTTCAAGCACTAGGGAAACATATATCTATTGAAGATTATATATACTTTGTGAAACTCAGATATAATATGCATTTATATGTACACACTCTGTGAAACTTGGTTTCAATATACATGACACAATTTTAGTGGATAGAACCCAGAAATATAATAAAAATAGGGTGGACATCACTAAACACCCATTGGAATAACAGAAATTGAAGGTGCTATTCTGGAGACAATAATAAACTTATATGTATGCTCCAATACTGATGGCAACATAAAATCTAATACTAATTACTATTAAATAATAAAGCTATTACTTTGAATCCCTTTCCTCTCCCCTATTCCTGTGATTTAGTGTCAGGAACAAATGATACTTATCTTATAACAATCATATACCTTATATCTACAAATACCTCTAGAGTGCTACATGTGTATTCCTTTTCCTTGTGGGGTTCCTTTTACCTACCACAATTTTGTTCTAAATTCTAATAATACACAGCACCAGTTTACTCAAACAATCGATATTTAAAAAAAGTTCATGGTGAACAATTAATTAATTATCTGAGATATTATGAGCTTTTTCATAAACCTTACACAACAAGGTAGTGCCATTGGTTTTTGTGTTTTTTCTCACAGTTATAGAAATACACATTTTACCTCTGTGATTATCTTGTATCTAAGCTTCTGCAAACTGCCCCCTTATTCCAGTTCTTTTGACAGACTTCCATTTTAGCCAATCAGTGCTGGCTCCTAGGAACTCCACGTGCGTGAGCATAGTGTTATCTATATGACACACATGAACTAACACCCTCTAGTGGTGAAAAACTGTCAAAATGCCCTGAGAGAAGAGGCGGCCTTCAAGGGCTTAGAAATTAGCATATGACCCTCCTAGGTTTAGCTTTCAACT
>CAJPDP010711201.1:0-13910 GCA_905336975.1 Bombina variegata variegata
TACACATATATACACATATAAATACATAAATACACATATACACACATATACACATATATACACATATAAATACATAAATACACATATACACACATATACACATATATACACATATAAATACATAAATACACATGTACACACATATACATTGGAGCCCTTTCCAGTCACACACCTTGCCATATACCATATTCCTTTTTAACCATTTTAAAATCTTTTTATCAATTTTAAAATTATTTTTTAAATTAAAAAGTATTTAAATGAGTGTATATTTTAATTTTAATGTGTTTTGTGAATTTTTTTTTAACCCGTACACTTTATTTCAGGTGTCACATCATTCTAATTGTTCTAGCGCTATCTGGGCTTTCACTCAAGCACAACCCATAACTTTTAACTTCTAATATAAGTGCTATTTATCGCGGTCACAATATCTATTGAAAGTAATGGATGTGCTATAGCAATGTCGGCCACCCTTCTCTGGTAAATGTGAGTTACCATGGACTTGTGACATCAAGTAGCGGCTAATGTTAATGCAGTCCACTGTCCAGCGATACTGCTTATTGTATCCCACGCTATCATTGGCGCCACTTTTAATCTAGCCAATACTGTTTAAAATGCTTGTGCATCATGCTCCTTTATATATGAATCATGTGCCAGTGCACCGTGAAAGCTCTCCCTGAAACAGTGATAGTGTTTACTAGAAATATTTGTGCTTATACAATTGTAAAAGGGTTGTTCAGTTTTGACTGGAATGTCCTTTTCAAGGGATATTATAGTTAATATTTTTCTTTCTTTAAACTAAAAGAGGACATGTCAAAGTATATTTCTTTTTTAGTTTGTTTGTTTTTTAAAAAGAAAAAAATAAACATTTGTTCCTGTCCTGAATAAACCAATGTTTATACTTACATAGCACTGTTATTTTCTATCAGTAAAGTAGCTGCCCTGATCAGCTAGTATGGATTAGTAGGAAGTACAAAACTAATACTGCAGTATTCACTTAAACTTACCTTTTCAGCTTTTAATTAAAGTTATTCAGGTAAAACTAAATGTTTTTTTTATTTGTTTAAATGCTGTTGTCAATACATTTTGCTGAGTACAATGACCCTATAAAAGAGTGTTTGGATACACAAGAGGGCTTGCTGAACTAGCCATTGAAAGACCAAGTGAAACATTTAAATCGCCATATAGGGATAAAACCCCTTCCTCAATATCTCATTTGTCCCACAGCCTCCTGTAAATAATATTTTGCTATTAAGTAAATATTTAATAAAGTTAATAGGTCTGCTGTAAAGATATTCTGACAAGCCTCAGATAGCACCCTTCACTATCTTGATGTACCCCTTGGAAGGGGATGAAAGTCCATGTTTTTAACATCATAGATGTAGAGATAGCTATAGTATGGCAATTGTTTACATTGATGTCTGTCCTTTTTTTTTAAATGGGTTTCCTGCACTAAAATTATATCCGTACCATCTTTATAAAATTCCTTGAGTACCATAGATTTCTTGTTGGTTTATTTGTTCCCTTAGCATTTTAAGTTCTATTAATAATTGTGTGCTTGGGCATAAAAGTAGGAAAGCTTGTTAAAGGGCTATAAAACCCTATTTTTTTCCTTCATGATTCAGATAGAGCATGCACTTTTAAGCAACTAACTAATTTACTCCTATTATCTATTTTTCTTTGTTCTCTTGGTATCTTTATTTGAAAAAGCAGGAATGTAAGCTTAGGAGCCAGCCCAGTTTTGGTTCAGAACCCTGGGTAGTGATTGGTGGCTACATTTAGCCACCAATCAGCAAGCGCTACCCAGGTTCTAAACCAAAAATGGCCCAGCTCCTAAGCTTACATTCAAATAAAGATACCAAGAGAACAAAGAAAAATTTATAATAGGAATAAATGACAAAGTTGCATGAAATTACATGCTCTCCGAGACATGAAAGAAAAAATGGGTTTTATTTCCCTTTAAGTTGTAGCTACTTTAGAGGTTAGACTACCAGGGCTATCAACAAGAGCCAGAGAAAAAACTGTTGAGGTATAGATGGACATGATGACTGATTGTATCATAGAAACAGAGTGATTGGATAATAAACAAGTTATTGCATTTACAGACTATTGCCTATTTTCCTGCATGTTTTACTGAAAAAAAAGTTACATCAATGACAATTTCAAAATATTTTTACAATTAATCAAGTTAAAAGACATGCCAAAAAGCAACAAAAAATGTCAGATATGTCAGACGCATTTAGTAAGAATATGCGTTCTCAGAGATGGATGATTATACACTATATCTTGCCTTACTACCTATCTCACTTGTGGCGATGTTAGTGTCTGTCCAGGTAAGGACCCAGTGGCTGAGAAGTGACTTAATAAACACTGCCTCAACTCCCTGGATGAGACCCAGGATGTGACTACCAAGTTGAAGAGATAATCCAGAGACGTGGTCAGAACAGGCTATAGGTCAGCAACTTGAAGGCAACAGAAGTACAAAATCAGGATTCAACACCACAACATATTATTCTAAAGCTGAAAGGGGGAATCCGATACTTGCATCATTCCAGTGGGTACAACGTAGGTACCAATGAAGGATATCCATAGGTGCAGGAAGCACCTGAGTGGCATCCTCTACAGGTCAAAATATATATAACATGTGTACTAGCACAATTCAAAGGATAACGAATATCATAAAAATTATTGGTATTTTTCAACCTGAAGGAACTGCCAGGCACAACACTGAGTAAGTCCCGTATTCCACTAAGGGTTAAATATGTTTTGGAATACAGCTGTGTGTAATTATTTAGCTATATAAGTTTTAGATACTGATTGGTTCAGTTATGCAGTGAACAAGTGTGATTCTCGCATATGCGTTGATCCAACTGTATCCCCCTAAGTGGATTTTACTTTTTTCTACAATTACTTGGTTTTAACATTCTTCAATAAATGGCATATTTTTTACGAGAGCATGCTGTTTAATTTTTTCATTTGGACAAGTGAAGAATATAAGCCTGATGAAACCGTCACCGGTTGACTGAGAAAAGCGTTGCTTGTTTTTATACTTGTTTTAATAAAGTAAGTTTTGCCCTTACTTCTTGCCTTTATACCATTTATTCTGCTGCACACCTGACTTTTGGTGGATTATCTGCTGAGATATCGTATCCTGCTATTTTGGAGTGCAGTCTGCTGGGTGACTGTTAGATTCCAGCCTGCTCAACTTGCACCAAGAGGGGTGCTTCACTAAATGTGAGTGTAAACTTCTAATACATTATCTCACAAGAGTATATACAGTGCTAGGCCATGTGGCGCTTCTGTTCCTTTATATTCTCTGCATATTGAGTGTGGATGGGTATGTATTTACAGAATCAGGATTCAAGTAAAGTTCAGGCAGAGGTCGGCAACTGTCAGGCAAAGTCGGTACACGAGGATAATCCAAAAGAGTAGTCAATATTCAAGCCAAGAAGTCCAGTAAGAATTGAGGATTCACAAATAGCACACCCAGGAATGATATCCAAATAACGGGCAAAAAAACCAGAGTGCATTGCGTCATTAAATAGTGCTGACCGCGGGAAAAACTTGAGTCAAAATTATGTAATGAAAACGTGGCAGACGTAGCAAAATGATGCGACGGCTGTGGAAAAATTACCCAACGGCTTTGACAACAATGTTGCTAAGCAACCAGACACAGCATGATACTACCTGGAACTAGACTTGATTAACCATCGGGGCGCACCTATTAGCAGTGCAACCGGTGCCACTGCACTGGGGCCCAAGCTGGGGGAGGGCACACAGCCTCCTAAAAAAAAACTTTATTTAAGAGTGTTGTGGGATTTTTTTGTTTTGTTTTTTAATTTCTGTGAATAGACCATTCTTACTTCATGTCACATAACTTGTAGAATATGAAGGGGGGGGGGGCACAGAGATAGAGTCCAAATGAATTAAGTTACAAGTATAACTGTATAAGTATTGGTGATGTTTGTAAACTCAATTTAATCACAGAGAAACTGACCTCTGCTGAGCCGACGTAATGTGACATGATAGATACAGTTATGTCATCTCATGTGCCGATCGTGTGTGCTGCTCTTGTGATTGCCAGCCAATCAAATGTGTGCTGCAAAGGTCCTAGCAGAGTTAACTCCTCTCTCCTGACTGGTGGGCACGTGTCACACGTGTGACTAAGAGGATCTCCAGAAAGGGGCAGGCACTCTTCTCTTTCCCTCCAGAATTTTCTGTCTAGGAAAAGTGGAGCGAGGTGGCCATGTGTGACTGAGAACCTCCAGCAGACTGCATATATAGTCTGTGCAGTTTGGACTGAGATTCAGATGGATGTGAATCAATCCCATTCCCTACTTCTGATGCTGCAAAGAGGCTGCTAGAGTGTGAGAAGTAGACATGTGCACATCTGAAAAATTAGTTTTGGTTGGTTTCGGACCTATTCGGATTTTTTCGAATTTCGATTTGGATTGATTTGAATACAGATACTTTGAATGTATTCGTTTCGGATTCGAATGCCTTCGGATGCATTCAGATGTATTAGTTTCTAAACGATTCATAAATTCGTAAGTTCAGTTTGTGTTATGTAGATTCAGATGGTACCAAATTACACAAACGGAATTATTTCACTACTCGCTAAACAATAAACATAACTGTTAATCATTTATGCTTTTGCTTGAAGAATTTGTTGGTTTTGCCTGTTTGTGCTTGACCTTGACTTTAAATTATTTCTCTGGGATCTCCAGATGCATTGCCTGTATTTCTGTATGGTACCTTACTTTTCTGTCTGCCTACATCTCCTGTTTTATGCCCATCGACAGCCTTCTTGCTTAACTACACAATGTTCCATATTAATGCCTAATTATGTATGACATATAAGAACTGCTTACTTAGCTATAGCTTTAGGTTCAGCTACTGGTCGTATTATGCTATTAAGCATTGTACAAATGTAGTTAAACAATTTAACATGACTGTAGCTTTAAGTAAAAATGATAACAACATATGACAACTTTTACAGACAACAGTAATTATATCACTTTCAAGATAGCCTTCATTGATTAACATAGCTGGTTTCCACTTTTCATAACGCAAAAGTAGCAAGACAATAAATAATCAATGTATATTTCAAAGTTGTTGTTTTTTTACTGCACATAATTTCATACTTTATAGTACAATCTTAAGATGATTAATGCTCCTTAAAGCAATATAATTTGTAAAGGCCCAGTAAATGCTGTTAATATGTTTTCATGAAGTTTTGAGAGGATTTAATGGAACATTTTTTGCATTTCAAAACATCTAAATTGTAAATTTCCTGGTGCTTTCTTTGTACTAGTACAAACTAAGTCAACACTTAGCCACTAGATGGCATTGAATGTTAACATAAAAGTCTTAATGCCTTACAAACGTGATGGCCAGCTTCCTAACGCATGGAAGCCACAGATCAATATTTTAGAAGCCTTATGGACTGCATATAAATGTATGGCTTTTAAACACACAAATGATATATTTCCTACAAATGTCCAATGTCACAGGGTGATTGCAGGGTACTGTCTATTTTCTGTTTTCTACTCAAGAGAGATCTTTTGAGTTGTGGCTGCCTTGCTTGCCAACCGAACACAAAGTATACATTTTTGTTCCAGTTTTTCCTTGGGCCATAAAACTATGGTACATATTGTTAATTCTGCTTTTCCCCTGGTGCCGCAAAAACGAGTGCAGAGGGCTGTATATGGTCCATGGGCCTCACTTGGCCATCCCTGTCTTACAATATAAAATTGTATATTTTAATACAGGTATATGACACAGTGATCAACTAGATTTACAAGTGGTAGCTGAACCTCACTATATCACCTGCTAGTAAACAAATAAAGACATCAAACCATGACATATGATGCTTGTATATAATAAAGTTTGTTAGCACATCAATAATACATACAACAAGTGTTGTAGAGAGAGGAGCACTTTATTTATATTTTAGCCTTCTTAAATCTCCAAAAAGATCAATGCAAGTTACTTCTTTACCTTGTAGCCATATATGAGTTGACAAAATAGCCAGTAGATTTGAAATAAGACTTCAGGGCAGATTCCCATCTACAGAACTGCTCTAGAATAAAGCATCCTTAATAAGAGGAATAAGGAATAAAAAATATGTGGCCTGGGGGCAGAGTTAACCGCCATAAGGTACAGACGTGTTTCGAAACAGCTCCGCTCTGAAAGTTCCTAATTACCCATTTTTCAAGGTGAATTACCCACACACTGGCTACCTAAGAACCACCAACAGGAGAATAAGGGACCCAGGACACTTTGGGACATACCCGTGGATCTTATTGCACGGATCCTGAGCTGTTAACCTCCGATTGCAGAGGTGGTTCTGATTGTGGCTGCGGGGGCTACCGCTCTCTGTAGGGTTCGGGGCTCCGCTCCGGAGACAGAGAAGCTACTGGTGACCCGAGACCTGGACGTGAGGTTCTCTCCCCACCACGACTGCTAACCGACATCTCGATAGGGCTGCCTACCACCTGCACCGCTCCGGAGGGCCGGGGATCCACTTCGGAGCTTCTATTCATTTCTTCAGTAGCGGATTGGGGATCTGAGGGCTACCCAGGGCCTCTGAGCTGCCTCTACTTACCTATGCCCTTGAGGCTGACAGATTGCCCAGCAGACTGGGCTCGGGTGGGCCTCAGAAGTATCTTGGTACATTGGAGAGTTGGACCCTCGAAGAAGGAACCGGGGAGGTAACTGCGCCATTGGGAGCTCTGCCGAGCCACAGTGAAAGTCAGTGCCTTCCTCACTTTGCAGAGGACCTGGAAGGGCACGAACGGCTGCCATATTGGGCCTGCATGCCTTTGAATCCTACGAGCAGCATCGGTACTGGAGAAGCAGACAGCCCCACTCAGAAAAATTCTGGCCTTACTAGCTCAACTGTACCCACTGCTGGGAATTCCTCCTAACAACTGTGGAGCCCCCTGATCACTGCAGCGGCGGACCTGGAGGACCATGTGGACTGAGAGGGTAAGACCACTGCCCTTTTGTGGAGCAGTGTTTGCTTTCTAGGCCCTGTATACCCTAAGGCCCAATACCCTCTCATAAGAGTACAGCCACTCTACGTACCTACCTCAGGTGCCCCTATACTACTACCAAGCCTCCCATGCTGAACCTATCGGCCTACTGGGATACCCTCAGGCCTAAATTTTTCTGGAACCTGACCTCCACTTACACCTTTATTAGCAGAGGGATCTACCAACTAACACTGAGACACACAAGTCTCTCCCTCAGATCCATACACAACACTGACAGTAGCCCTTACTACTCCCCGCCTCATAAACCCCGGAGTCTACTCTGGAGATTTATGCCCATCTTAGCCCTAGCTCATATCTGTACCGGAGTTTGACTTGCCACCTTGCCGTTGAGAGAGAGACCGAGGTCTTAGGCCTACTCCTGATCTAAACTTTTATTTTCACTACCTCCTTGACGCTTGTTTAACAAGACCCTTATAAACTTCTGCCCCCAACTGTGAGACTTCAGGAGACTATCATCTACCCCATCCAGGCCTCATCAGCACCCTTGATAACACCTGCTGTGATCCCCAGGGAGGGCCCTGGGCTCGCAAACCCTTTGTCCTGGACTGACTGTTAAATAATTTTTCATATCCTTTGAGGCTGCTGCATCAGCTTAGGTGTCTTTGGAAACTCCATCCAAAGTGTAGTGTAATTAACCTAACTATAACAGCATTTTTTTACAGGGATCCAGTTTACATTGTACATTATCAGGCCACGTGCCATTTTGTCCATCTTGTCTGCTACTCATTTGTGTTGAAGCTTTAAATTGGGCTCTGAGATCAGTTGAATCCCCTCGAGACTCCCCCTTTCCGGCTCAGCTTGTCTGAGCTGGTCACTTTCCCCTTCCCTGTCCCCTTCCTTTGGGTCATATCCTCTATTCCCTGAGTCAAGAGGGGACCAACTGACCTATCTGGTAGGGCTATTGTAGTGACCCTTTTCCCTACCCACCCATTAATTGTGCAATATATTTTGCGCAGACTAACCCCCTCTCCTCCCCCTCTCCCGTCTGGCCTATCCAGGCGAGTTACCCAAAGTGCCCCTCTAACCCTGAGAAGGGGAAGCTGAACTGCATCTAGTGACAGTAAATTCCTTAACCTGTGGGCGCCCATTAAGAGCTCCTATAAATTAGGGGTGAAAATTGTAGTGTCCCTTCGGGGTATTTGCAGGGTCCTTTATTCCCCCCAACAGAGGTAATCTGCGCAAGACCGCCCCCTCTCCTCCCCCTTTCCTGCCTATCTTGCCTAGGTGGGTCACCTACCCTCTCCTTTTCCTACCCTCCCATGCGCCCTGAGGAGAAGGTGCACACCTGGGATCCGCCTGAGTAACCTTATCACCTCCAGGAGTTCAGACAGAGCCTACTGCCCAACCTAGAGGGTGACCCCTTAACGTATACCTAATATGTGATAGTGTTTCCTCTGAGATGACACCAAGCCTCGCTCTAAAGGTATTTGTGTAATGCTTATTATACACATGTGTAGTTCTAACCTTCTTTTTCAACAGTGGTGCATACCTTGCAGGTATTAAAAGTGTTGCAGTTCTTTTCTATATTGCTTTTACTAGTGGTTAGAGCCTCTCAAAATGCCACATTCAGCCAGGAAGTACCCCAAATCAGCATTGAAATCTAAGAAGACAGTCTATGATCACTTCACACAGCCGACCAAAGGCCCAAACATGGAATAGCAGAGAGAACTAAGTGATCCTGACTCACAAGATGAGGAATCTCAATCCAGCATTCACTCAGCGTCCACCTCCCAACTTTTCATCACTGAATCCACGTTGAAGAAAATGCTGGCCAAGCAGATTAAATATATAACTCATGAGATACAGCGCAGTTCTGCTGAACTTAAAAAGGAGATCTCTGAAATTGGCGAGAAAGTGGAGGCACTGGAACGGAAGCAGGATGATATTGTGGTGGATCAATCTAACCTTCTCTCTTAGCTGACCAAATTTCTCAACTAGAACTCAGGCTGGCTGATGTCGAGGACAGGTCCAGACGCAACAACATTAGATTCAGGGGCATCCCTGAGTCTGTCACTCCGGCAGAGCTACAAGAATTTCTACTAGATTTGTTCCGCGACCTGATAGGCACTCCAGAGGGCCTAACTAATACAATGGAACGAGCCCACAGGACCCTCCTCTCCAGGACGGTGGCCCCAGACAAGCCACGAGATGTAATAGTTTGCTTTCACAGCTTTCTGTACAAAGATAGATTGATCCAAGCAGCCTTCAAGAAGCCACCCCTCAGTGAGAGGTTCAAAGATATACAACTCCTCCCTGACCTCTCGGCTTACACTCTTCAGCAAAGGCGGCAGTTCCAACCCATCACTATTACCCTGCGTAAAAACAACATCAAGTACAGATGGGGATACCCCACTAGACTCATCATTATGAAGGACAATCAAACCTTTGTGGCTGCAACAATAGCTCAAGGCCTCACTCTGCTAATTGGCTGTGGTCTCCTACCTGAATCCCCTCTGCAAAGAGATTCTCCTCATCCCAAATTACGCGCTTCTGTGCCAGAGTGGTCAGCAAAAGACCAATGAATAAAACGGCCTAAGACACACCAACCTCCGGACACTAGTTGATTTCCTGGGTCTGCTTCCTACTCCCTTACATTGAGGCCTACTCTTTCTCTGAATGTTTATCTACTACTTCTGTAGGTATTTGTAATTGGATAAGTTGTTTTTTCTCTTACTCAGCAGCGAACTTTTAGCCCACTATAACTGCACTAGTTAAAAAATGCACTATCAAAAATGTTTACATTGGAATGTTGTATTATATTATAAGTTATGGTTTACTGTTTTTCAGTCACGGTTGAATATATTTACTTTATTCTGTACAAAAATGTTCTCCCCCCCACACTTGGAAGCCCATGCTAGGGCTCTTTTGAGGTGGACTACTTTCACCACATCCTTGGGCACTCTTTTAGTGTCCGACCCACCTACCCATACTACCCCTAAAAGCCCCTTCCCTCTCTCACCCCACTTTATAACCTACCCCCATTACTCTAGCCTTCCCCTATCTTCCCCCACACTGGACATGTCCTTCATTCGATTACTAACCCACAAAGTTAGAGGTCTTAACTCTCCTTACAAACGCAGCCTTTTACTCAGATCCTTGAAGCATCACAACCCAGATGTTGTTTTCCTCCAAGAAACACACTGGCTAGACAGCAAACCCCTTAAACTTACCTCTAAAACTTACACCCACATTGAATCGGCTCCTTTCACTAAAAAAGCAAGGGGAGTGGTGATTTTACTACATAAGCGACTCGCTTTTGAATTAATCCAGGTCATCAAAGACCCTCAAGCGAGATATGTCATCCTAATCTGTAAATTAAATCATGTGGTCTACACTCTGGCCTCTGTCTATCTCCCAAACTCCAACCAGCCAAGATGCCTTAAGCGCATTCTCCATGTCCTAGCACAGGTTCAACAGGGTAGAGTCCTTTTAGCTGGTTACTTCAATATGGTCTGGGACCATAGAATAGATAGGAAAACCACCACAAAGTCTAAAATGTTTTCCTCTGCCAAACATTTAGCTTGTAGGTTCCGACATCTGATGTCCTGTTCAGGTTTTTATGACATTTGGAGAGCCCTTCACCTAAAAGACTATGACTATACACACTTCTCGCACCCACACAGACTGTATTCTAGGCTAGACTACATATTCTCCACAGCGGATTCTCTAGATCTAGTCACGCAGACCAAAATTAACCCTATGCGCTTGGTCTGACCACGACCTAGTGCAAGCCGATATTCACTCTACAAATATCTCACGCCCTCGAACTGCCTGGCGTCTACCCCATCACATTCTAGGATATGTACCTTTTAGAGACATTATACACTACATACAAATAAATGATAATGCGTCAGTTAGGGACGACACCTTGTGGGGTGCTGCTAAAGCCACTATTAGGGAACTCCTGATCACCAAGCAGGCACATCTTAGAAAGCAAGCTGGCCTTACCCTTTCACAAGCCCATATCAAGCTAAGAAAGTTAGAAGTTCTAAATAGGCGCATTATGGACACAGATATAACATGTCAAATTACCGCTGTTAGGAACCACATATCACAAATTGAGCTCCGTAGATGTTCTACTACAAAAGTAACAAAGCAGACACCTTGCTGGCCAATAAAATAAGAAACAGGACGGGGGCCTCACGCATCCACTCCATACGATCTTCAGACTCCCTTCTCCAGACCCCATCACAAATAGGCAGGGCATTCTCTGACTATTACTCTAATCTATACAATATTGCTACCTCTGAATCACCCCAGTAACTTCCTGAGATGATATATGTGCCTTCTTAGATACCTTGTCACTTCCCACGCTTACCGCAGAGCAGCGAGACCTCCTAAGTTCCCCATTTTCGCTCTTGGAAATCCTGACGGTCATTAGAAATGCAAAGTATTTTAAGTCGCCGGGCCCAGATGTCTTCCCAGTCCATTTTTACAAAGTCTTCGCTCGGGAGCTCTCTTCCTTGTTACTCAAGCTTTATAATCTAGCTAGAGAAGAAGTCTGCTTTCAGAAAGAATTCCTAGAAGGCACCATAGTTATCATCTTAAAACCAAACAAGGACCCCTCTCTCTGTGCCAGCTATAGGCCGATCTCCTTGATTAATACCGACATAAATTTTTATTCTAAGATTATGGCTAACCGGATTGCGAATCTATTACCGTCTCTCATCAATTTGGACCAGGTGGGATTTGTCCCACAAAGGGAAGGTCCAGACAACACCAGGAGGCTACTTAACATCCTCACCCTTTCCTCTCAGCTTAATAAGCCACTTTCGGTCATCTCTCTTGATGCCGAGAAGGCTTTCGACCGGGTTAAGTGGCAGTATCTATGGTAGGTCCTCGAACATTTCCAGTTTCCTAGTGGCATGGTAGATGCGATCAAAGCCCTTTACTCAATCCCCACCGATACAGTAAGTGGACTAGGTTTCCACTCCTCTCTCTTCCCCATAACAAATGGCACTAGACAGGGCTGCTCGCTGTCGCCACTGCTGTTCGCATTGGTAATTGAACCCTTTGCAGAGCAAATTAGGGCAGACCCTCAAATTCAAGGTGTCACTTTGTTTGGCATTCCACTCCTGAACCCGCGCAGTCCATCGCCAAACTCTTAGAGATTCTAACCTCTTTCAGTGCCCACTCTTACTACAAGTTGAACCTTTCGAAAATGGAGGTGTACACACAGGGCTTCCCAGGCGAATAGTTAGCCTCCCTAAAAAGAAGCTTTAATTTTACCAGGACAGAGAAATCTGTTTTACACCTGGGAGTTCGACTGTCTAGTTGTCTCCCTCAGATAATCAAGGACAAATATCTCCCTCTCCTCTCTTCACTTTGCTCCCTAAAGAGTGATTGGAATCTGTCGCATGTGTCCTGGCTGGGCAGGATAGCTGCATTAAAAATGTCTTTCCTCCCCAGGCTCACCTACTTGTTTAGATGTCTCCCTATCAGGATCCCTAAGCACATCCTCTTAAAATTCCAGAGCGGGTTAACAAAATATATCTGGCAGGACAGACCACCTAGAGTGGCGCACAGAATTCTCCAACTCCCTAAAACTTCTGGAGGTATAGCATCACTGTCAGTACTCCGATACTACGAGGGAGCAATGCTCACTCATATGTCTCAATGGGGAGTTAAACACTCCCAATCTAAATGGAGATCCATTGAGCAAGCTTCCTTGCCCTATTCCATTAGTTTGCGAGACCTAATCTGCACCCCGCCACACAGCCATAGAGAACTGGACTTGATCAACCCAGTGGCCCGTGAATGTCTAGATTTCTGGGACAAGATTAGGCACCATCCTCACATATCCCCACACCCCTCCCCTATTACCTCTATGATGGGCCTCCTCTCGGGATTGCAGGACTCTCACCCTAATAAATGGACACAACTGGGAGTTAACCTAGTTTCGGACCTTTGGTCCTTCGCCCCTCAGGACTCCTTTAAGCAACTCTCCCAAATCAGTACTAGCACTCCAATCCCACCGTATTTGCCCTTCGAGTTCCACAGAATAAAGATCTACCTAAATAGCTGGGGATTCAGACTGAGTCTTGTCCGCCCTCTGACCCCTTGGGAGACTATTTGGGGCCAGGGAGATAGACTGCGCAGACCTCTATCCATTCATTATTCTTTACTTGGTGGAACCCCATGTCCCAAAGTTATATGAAACTTATTATAAACTCTTATCCCACTGGTATTATGTCCCTACTAGATTGGCGAAAATTTTCCCGAGTGCATCTCCCGAGTGCTGGAGGAGATGTGGCCGGAGAGGCAATGCATTGCATATCTGGTAGGAGTGCCCTGTAATTCAGCCCTTGTGGCAGTGATTTTTCTCAGTCCTATCCAATTTAGGTATATCTCTCCCTAAATCCCCATCCATAGCCTTCCTACACATAGGGGTTCACACTCTACCCAAACACCTCTCATATATTTGTATATACCTATTCACGACTATCAAACACGCTATAGCATGTGCATGGAAAAAGGAATCCCCTCCTAGTTGGTCCGCAGTCTGCAATACCATGGTGTATATCTATACCATGGAGAAGGATATATTTTATAAACTCAACAACTCAGACTTATTTGAACTCGTTTGGGTAGACTGGAAGGAGATATACTGTATAACACTGAGTGGAAACCCAAGATATTGACCTCTGAGCACTAGTTAGGTCTGGAGACCTAGAGTGCGCCCGCGACTAACACTACAGATTAACGAAGGTAATAGTACCATTCCCGACCCTCTTCCCCCCCTTTTTTCTCTCCTTTCTTTCCCCATCCCTTCCATTCCCTTCCCCCCTCCCCTTAACCAGCAAACATGATAAAATGAGGAACTATTATGAGCAGTGGCGACTATAGGAACAATAT
>CAJPDP010711343.1:0-11234 GCA_905336975.1 Bombina variegata variegata
ACATGTCAAAGGAGGAGGGGGGGGGGCCTGATCAATGGTTAAGTCAGGGGCCCCAAAATTTCTAGTGGCGGCCCTGGCTGCTTGTTACCAACAACAATTGGGTATAATCAAAAAGAATGCTCCACCAAAATATTTGATGTCTCCAAGATTCCTGTTTCATACGTAGTTGACGTGAAGGACAGATGTAAACTGCCTGGCACTGCAGACAAACATCCAGACAAATTATGGCAAGAAATGTTATCGAAATAGCACATGAACCCTTACCATACAAGTAAGCAGAGAAAATGAGCAAGTGACTGTCAGAAGAAACCATCAAAATTGACGATAAAAGAAGTTCAGCCAAAGCCTCTGGGGATAGAGACAAGACAAGGACGCTAAATGCGGAGTTTCAAAAAGTAGCAAGGAAGGATAAAGAAGCATATGGATCAGTGATGCATTAAACTGGAAGAGGACTATCAAAGAGGTCATACCACAGATCTTTATGTGCAGGTGAATAAAGCTTGAACTTCCTTCATTGCCCGAGAAGGAGCAATAAAAAAGACAAGAATGGGAAAGTAATAACTGACCAGCATGTCAGCAAACATAGATGGCTGGAATACACGTAAGAGATGTATGCAAGCACCAGTGACCTCGAACCACCCAATGACAATCCAGTGGAATTGGAGACCGGCAATTTTGAATGAGGAAGTTGTATGGTGCTGAGGCAGTTACCAAATGACAAGGTTCCTGGTATTGACAGTATCCCAGCAGAAAGGCTGAGGCCTGTCCCTCCATTGGCAATCAAAGCAATCTGCAAGAAGATCTGAGAAACCAGGAGGTGGCCAAAGGATCAGTGTCCATCCCACTGACAAAGAAAGAAAATGCAAGGAACTGTTTCAACTGCAGAACAACAACCTTGAGTCGAGCAAAATACTTCTGAAGATGATTCAGCAGTGTCTATGCCCAATCATAGAAGTAGAACTACCTGACTCACAAGCTGGGTTCCAGCAAAATCGTGGCACACGTGACCATATAACAAATTTGTGGTGGATCATAGAGAAATATCTTGAATATCAGAAAAACCTCTATGTGCACTTCATCAACTACAGCAAGACTTTCGATTGCATTGAACATGATAAGCTATGGAGGGCAATTCAAGAACTGGGAGTGCCAGCACACTTGACCCAGTTGACAAGATCCCTGTATACAGACCAAGAAGCAATTGTCTGAACACACAGAGACACTGAATGATTCAAGATTGGAAAAGTGTTCAACAAGGTTGTATTCTGTGCCCCTTTCTTTTAAATCTTTATGTAGAAATTATAATGAGAAAACTAGATCTGGAAGAATTAGAAATCAGTTTTGAAGATAGGTGGCAACAGTGTCAAAATGTCCGCTACACCAATGATACAATATAATTGGTAGAAACAGAAGATGGTCTGAAACACATTGAAATAAAAAGCAAAAAGGAAAGCAATATTAGGCCTCCCCCTCAACATTAAAAAGATGAAGATCATGACAAAAACTTGAACTGGAACAGTCAAAATAACCATCAATGGTGAAGAGATTGAATGTGTGTTAAGGACTTCTGCTTCCTAGGATCCCTGATAAAAATAGGTCTTTTAGCAAAGAGCCAAAAAGTGATCCCAGGTGCGTGTAATACCCAAAAACACGCTATTGGTGTTGCGTTGATTCGAAAGTGGCCTTTTTGGAAAGTAAAATAGCTGAAAAACCCTCAACCGATAGATTGATTAAAGCCCAGATGTTTTCGAATGTTTACATTCCATTTTTAACATGGAAAAATATGTTTAAAAGCTTGAATTTATGGTTAACACAAAGGAAGGGGAAAAATAGACATTTTGAAATTAAATTTGTTTTGTTTTTTTCTAATGACACCACAAATAGGGCTACATTTACTAATGGCTGGATACCACAAATAGGGCTTCTGTCCACGCAGTATCGCTGCTTGTGCAATGCCACCCCCTGCTAACACGTAGCTGTCAATCACCTAGTCTGAAAACCCGGGGAATTGAAAATGCCACTTTAGAGTTGGCATAGTAGGTTAGCTGCAAAGCTGCATTTGAAGCTTCTTAAATGGAGTCCATACTGTCACCTACATTGTAGATCAAATAAAAAATGTCCTAACACAATCACATATAAAACGGTGACTATGGAACCAAAAATTAAAAACATGACTAGCAGCATTCTCAATTGCACTGTATGGGTTTATCTTATATTTAATGTAGGTGTGAAGAAGATACACCTACATATCAATATAATGCTCAAAGAAAGTATGATTTCTTTCCATGCTGGTGACTTTTAATAATTAGACTTTAAAATTTGAAGTTTGACTTAAAAACTTAAAACTGAATTTTAATTGTACAAAAAAGGTACCTATATTTGTTGGGCAAACTCTGTTGGTGCACATGCACAAGCCTGCACAAGCCTGATAGTAAAGGTAAATGTGTTCAGTACAGGAACAAAATCTATTATATTTTGAACTAATGTTAGATGCAAAAGAAAACACAACCATCTCTTGCAAAACTAAAGGATTTAAAGTAATATGCAATCATTACATTAAATAGTTCCTGTATATTTATATTTTTGTTTTTGTTGCTATGCTGAGTTGATTTCGACAGGGGTAGAAATATGCATATATTGTCAAAATGGGTTAAGGCGCCCCTCTAGGAAATCGTTTATTTTTTTTATTTTTTTAAATGTAATATTTGTATGGTTAGATATTTTATGCCTACTTATTTTCTGCATAAATTGCAAGTTGGTGCAAAGGTGACAAAAATAATATATGTTCTCTTCTGATCTTTAATTGTTGATTTTAATTGAACAATTTATGTTTAAAATCATAACCTTTGCTGTTTTGGGAAGGTGAGCTAATGCTTAATGTGGGACAATTTTTGAACTATTTAAGAAATAATGACGCCCAGGCTGCTATTTACTTTGTACACTATAGAAAATGACACAAAAATGTTGTTGTTTTTTGCATTTTATATGGTGGTGATTTCTCATATTATGATATTACTGCAAAGTAAAGTTATTTTCTAAAAAAGGTTTGGCCTGCTGAATAATTTAGGTAAAATTAGTGTGGGTACCCCATAGAAAAGAAAGCATTTAGCCAATCAGTGCCCTCTCATAACTAACTCCATGGGCATGAACATAATGTTATCAATATGGCCTTCAAGGGCTAAGAAATAAGCATATGAGCCTACCTAGGTTTAGCTTTCAACTAAGATTACCAAGAGAACAAATCAAATTTGATGATAAAAGTAAATTGGAAAGTTGTTTAAAATGACATGCCCAATCCGAATCATGAACATTTCATTTTTTCTAGACTGTCCCTTTAAAGCAATATGGCTATATTTTTTTCTTTCAAATTGATTTCAACCCGCTTTGAATATGTAATTTTTGAATATGTAAGAGATGACTTTACATCCATTTTGCATTTACAGGATATCTAAATCAGCTATTTTACCTGAGTTTGCTTAATTCAGTACATAGTTGGTGCATATTTGCCCCACTGTGAGTAGACCTCATTGTGTAAAGTCATGGATGATAACTTCAAGTACTTTTTTTGCTGAGAGAATAACAAAAATAAGATGCAATAATAGTTTTGTTGAGCCACCATTCCTTTTGAATAGATGTCATACAGAAGAGTATACTTGTTATTTTATTAGTTCATCAAGAATAACAAAAATAAATTAAAATAAAATAATTCTGAAAGGAAAAAAAATGTTGCTATAATTTATCTTAAACCTAGCCTGTACATCTCTAGTTAATAATGCAGTTATTGTACTTGCATTATGCTAATGTTATCTGATTAAACATCTGTAATTAATTAGGAAATTCCTAAGTGAACCAAATGGGATAATTTAAAACGCCAAGACACTATCCAATTTATTCAACATAACAAATTGTCAGTTTTCATCCAAGACTGGAGCACAGTGAGTGCTGTAACTATTGTAACAATATTCATTTTCCAACAGTATCTATTTCCTTATGCAGACCTAATGTATTGATTAAAATTTGCAACCACTGTTTCCTTCATAACATAATTTTAATGCTGATGGTATAACAAACCTTAATAGAATTTTTAGTAATAAATTGGAACAATATGTCTGTCATTATTTGCCTTCGCTCTTCATGACTTTTACCACAACTCATACATTATTTAGTGGTAAAACTGAGGTTTACTTGTCAGTTGCAATTACACTTGTCACTAGTGCAGATAATTTAAAATGGTAAAATTAAACAAAATATTTAATTTATGTTCAAACCAAGCCTAAACAATTATGTTCCAAGAGTAAAATGACTTTACAGGCTACTTAAAATGTGCTCTTATTTTACATAGCATTAAAACAAGTGTACAACAGTGACCTTAAAGGGACATTAAACTAAAATTTTGTTCTTATGTAATTAAGATAGAGCATAGTTTTTTTTTTTTTATTTCCAATTTACTTCTATTATCAAATTTGCTTTATTTCTATAGCATTGTTTGTTGAAGTGAATACAAATATCTCAATGACATGCACCAATCCACTTCCAAAATAAATGGCAGCATCCTCTTCTCAACTCTCTAGAGATAGATAATAGTGTAGTTAATAGTTGCATTCAGTGCTAATTTATTTAACTATACGGTATAGTTCTCTGCTGGGAGTTAGTAGAACGGATGTTTAATTTATTATCATAGTGTTGTGAGTCTTTTGTTACAAGAAACAATTTTTCACATTATAGGTTAGGTATTGGTGTTGATATTTATTTGTACTGGTTGTATGTATCACGTGAATATATTGGATAGTACTGAAATGTCACTATTAGTGTGATTTGTCACATAATTATATATGATTATCAGTATTTGTTTTTTATGGTTTTTTTATCATATTTTTATATTTTCATTTATCATATTTTTATATTTTCATTTATGTTGATTAAAACATGTATTAGGTTCACAGAGTTGGACTTTAAATTGAAAAGAGAATTCACTAGTGATTATTGGACAGGACACTTCAATCATTCTGTATGTTTGTATAGGACACTTTATTAATTTTGGGTTAGATTATGAATGGAAGATTATTTAACGCTCCTGCTCAAACGTTAACTGCGCTAAAAGTACGTTTTTTGTGTGTGTCAGGTTGCGCTCGTATTATGAGTTGAAAGTAAACTGTTTTGTGCAATATTTAAAAAAAATTTTTTTATTAGGTAATGTTATTTATTACGAGTGAAAGTGTACTTTAATAATGCAAATTAAACCAAAAAAACCAGCAGGTGGTAAAAAAAACTTGTGGTAACTTTATTCTTCAGCTTTAAAACTTGGCAATTAGCTTAAAAACATGGCACAGACAAAAAAGACTCGTCTAACATGTTTCGGCCTTGACTGGCCTTAATCATAGACTCTACTTGTCAGCATCAGCTGTGTGGCTTTTATTCCACTCCCTCTTACTTGATTGGTTGTCTGTACTGTGATTTTATAATTACTCCTACCCTAGTTGTCAGATATAGCAGTGTCTACTCATATGTAGCTTAAGATTCAAATGTGCTCATTTGACTCTACTTCTTTAGGACCTTATCTTATCTACTATAAATCTAACAAACTATACACCTATTACAATAATTTAATTGGATTTAAGGGTATAAGTATTGCCAATGTTATTATAACACTGAGTATCCAGTTAACAACTGGCCTTAAGCTCCAGTACTAATAACTTATATAGAAATTTACCCTATTTCCTTAATACAAAGTTTTGCTTTGTCTACACTACATCAATATCAGTTTAGGTGATTAGTAATAAATCCCATATTGATGGGACATGTTAAATAGAATAGGGGGTTCTATAATGCTAATGAACCCTATGACAGATTAATTGATAGCCTTGTAATACACTCTTTTTATATATATATATAAAGACATACTAGTGATCACTTTCATTGTTCTATATAGATATTAATGTAACTATTGATTATTACATAATAATCCTATCTTATTTAAATATTGCCTGAAATTCATAGTGATAATACTACACTGGGCTATACAGATTAGGTACATATAGTATCTATATATTATCAAAAACATTAATCTAAACATTGATGTGGTAGTTTAGATAAAAGTGGAGTTAAGTTTAGTGTTAGCCTATTGTTAGTTATTGGCAATTTATTGCCAGTGATTGTTTAAATCAGTCTCTATATTCATACCATTAGGCCTGCGTGTGTGTAGTTTGAAAATCCAAAATGCCTCCTTCTTATATAACTCCATGACTCTACTACCTCCCCTTGGTTTGTTTTTAATCAAATCTATGATCATCCAAGTGAATGTCTTGGCATTACCATCATGTTCATAGATAAAATGTTTTGACGCTCCTGTTGCTGTCCTCCCTCTCTCAATATCATTAAGATGTTCACGTATCCGTTCCCGTGTTCCACGTGTCGTACACCCTACATACTGCTTTTCGCAAGAAGTGCAAGTTATGACATAAATTGCAAATTCTGAACGACAATTAGTACAGAAATTGCAATCAAAGATCTGTTGTGTGTGATTTGACTGGAATACCTTACTACTTATAGTGTAGCTGCACGCTGTACAGCTATGCAGTCCACACCTATAATGGCCCTTGCAGCTCAACCAGCTGCTCTTTTTCTGCGGTTTTCTTAAAGCACTAGGTGATACAATATTGCCAATAGTTACATTTCTTTTAGAAACAAAATGGCAGCCTTTATCAATCACATTTTTGAGTGCTTCATCTGCCTTCAAAATAGGCAAATTCCTCCTAATGATTTCACAGACTTCTCTGTACTGATTGGAATAATTAGTCACAAAGGAGATCTCACTATTCCCTCTAGTAGTACCTTGTGTCCTAGGTTTTAGCAGATCTGCTCTTTGGATATTCTGAACCTCAAAGAAAGCTTTGCGTATCGGCCCATCTGAATAGCCCCTTGCTTTAAGCTTTTTCCACAACATCCTGCTTTCCGCTTGATAGTCTGCTTCCCTAGAGCAGTTACGCTTTATTCTTATAAACTGGCCCTTTGCCACACCATAATTCATATGGCGTGAGTGACAGCTTTTTGCGTGGAGCAGGGCGTTCGCGGAGATAGGCTTAACATATAGGGTCGAGATCACTGCTTGGTCATCTATATTCCCCTCCAATTCAACATCCAAATAGGACACTTTGCTGCTGTTATAAACATAAGTGAACTGTAAACCTGCCCTGTTATAGTTGAGGTATTCAACAAAGGATAAACTCTCTTCCTCTGTACCTGACCAGACCAATAGAAGGTCATCAATGTAGCGTTTGTATGCTACAATTGAGTCTCTATATGGATTATCATCTGCATAGACGTGGGACAGCTCCCACCAACCCATGTAAATGTTGGCAAATGCCGGGGCAAATTTTGCCCCCATGGCTGTCCAGTGTACTTTGTAATGTATTTTTGATGTGTTTTGTGACACTTTTTGGTTTTGCAAAGCAGTTAACCACAGCTCTGAGGATGCGGTTATCATTCTAGCGTGACTGTGATTTTGCTCAAGCAATCATGTTTACTTTCAACTTGTAATACGAGCAGAAAACCAAACGCACGTAAACCCCCAAAATATACTCCAATTGCTTGAGCATAACTGTTAGTGATTCACTTGTAATCTTGCCCTTTGTACTTATTTCATAGATTTTTTTAAAGCATAGGAGAAAACACCACTATTATATTGGTGAAGTAAAACAGTAGCAAAATGTTTGTTTATTTGGTAAAGGAATTTAAATATATATGTTTTATATGTGTTGTTTATTTTATTTTTTTTGGTTAATAGCTAGGAATATAATTACATCAATTGGTAACTATGATAACATAATTCATATTTAAATATCCAGGTATCCTATACGTCGCAGATCATGTGGACACTTGGTAAGATATTCTCGTTATAGTAAAAGGCAGTGTTTTTATGCATGAATATTGCAGTGGCCTAGATGTCAATTTTATATTTAAAAAAATAAACTGGACTACGGAGTTGTAGATATTGCATTCACATGAGAAAATGGTTACTGATAACAGAGAAACATATAAGTCAGATTTGTATTAAAGAATATATTTTTTTAATACTATCATATTCATAACATAGTTTTAGCTACTTTCTGGGTTACTAGGTGGATTTTAACTGCATTATTTGGTCTTCTGATTTGCAACACTATAAGCTGGACATATTTGAAGATTGGTTGTGATCCATGAGTTGTCATTATCAGAGGGTTTGAGAAACCAGAAGATCTTTAAAGTGGAGCTAGCTGGACAGAATCGTCTCAGAAGCCTTGCAGAGGGTAACAAGGGACTGGCTGTGAGTTTCCATGGTATTTTAGAGGCGCAACCTGTTTTTTCACCTACATTTAGAAAAAAGAACCTTGTGAAGCCTCTCACAGTCATGTCTTTTTATTTCAAAGCTGACAAGGTTGTTTAGTTTTTATTTTTCTTAAATTGTTTTCAAGTTAAATTTTTTCGCATATGGTTATATAGACTGTTTCATAGAGGGAGTTATTGTTTTATTTTTTATTTTTCTTCAAAGTTTTGACTTTTTTTTTATAATGCTATTATCCTTCACTATGGAACTTGTTCTATGCACCAAGAAGTGAATGGTTACAAAAATCTCTATTGATTTTAATGGAGAGTGACTGGTAACTCGCTGATGTGATGAGGGACAGGTACAATTATTTTTGAATTCTAGAATTTTGAAGTTGATTTGTCACTAAGTTTATTCTGTGAGTGAATAGTTTCACCAATGCGTTTTATTGAATCTAGGCCAATGAGTATCAGTAGGAGGTAATTAGCCAAGGAAGTACAAAAAGGGATACTGCTGTATATGTTTAGTTTATATTTAAATAGCTTTTACTTCACATTTTGGGCTAGATTACAAGTGTTTTTTTGCATGTAATGGAAAGAGAGCTTGTATCACAAGTTGAAAGTAAACGTGAATGTGAGAGCGCAATTGCGATCTATGCTTGTCGGGTTAGCATGACAACCTTATATAAGGGGTAGGGAGTTAAAAAAAAGTCCAAAACAGAACATAAATACACTAAAATACTGTTACACTCATGAAAACACCGAATGATAAAGGTTAGTCATATAAACATTAGTAAAAAAATATTTATAAGGGTTCAAAGGTATATGGTATATGGCCATGTATTCGAATGCAAAGGTTATATATGTAATATGTAATGTGTTTTAATGTGTATTTACTGTACATATTTAACATTCCAATGTTCTTTACATACAGGTATGTTATTTTTATTTTAAATACATATATATATATATATATATATATATATATATATATACCTGTATACCTAGCCCCATAGATATGTAGGTATAGATATATCAGATATATATAGAAATATAAATTTAATAATAAAAATTACATTTATGGTGAAGAACATAGGAATGCAAAATATGTGCAGTAACGCATCACCTTGTTAGACCTAAATAGCGAAATACAAAGCATGTTATGCATATCTGATTCTTATGCCCTTTACATAGAAAAATTTTAATTTTTATTATATATATATATATATATAATGTTAATGTACAAAATACACCTATATAGCTATGGGAATATGTATATACAGATATATAAAAATATGTATTTAACATAAAAATAACATATTCCTGTATGTGAAGAAAATTAGAATCCGAAATATTCACAACTCCTGTCGGTTTAACATGCATGCAATAAGTGTTAGGTTAGCGAGCATCTGGTTTTGCTCACGTACAAACTTTTCCCTTTCAAAGATTACTTCTAGCAAAGTTTATGCTTGAACCGGTGCGCTAAATTGTGCATCACGTGTAATTTAGCCCGTTGCGAACTAATTTATTTTAATTCAACTTTGTATCTATTTTATTTTTTTATTACTAACTTAACTTAATTTTAATAATGAATCAATCATAACCAGTGTCACCAGCTCATAACCTTGTACACATCATTAAATTAACCAACCTATTAAAATTTGTCTTCCCTATTAAAAAACGCTTCTTTGAATGACTAGCACTTGTGCTACAATTCTGCCTTTGATTTTCTCTCAAACCCCAATCAGTTGTAATACAAAACCCCTACAAACTAAAGAGTTCCAACTATGTTAATTGAATGATGTTGTTTAACCTCAAAAAGCTAGCTCTTTATTATTATTTTTTTCAACTTGTTTCCTAGCAACATGTGAAGCTGCTGCTAGATCTAACTTGTACAGGCTCCAAATTAGAAATATGTATGGTGCCAAGTTATTTTTTACTAAGAATGCAAAGCAACAGGGAAAAAAATAAGCTGGACACTTTAGCACTATTCAAACCAAATGAACTGTTTCTTTATATGGGACTGAAGCTTGATAATATAGAAGGAAATAGGTAGTTTATACACTAAATAGGTATGGAGGCTGCACATTATTTAATATGGATATCTCCACATGGTATTATTGTATGGAACAAGCCTCTGTGCTTCAACATATTTTCACACTGCTCCATTTATAAGAGTTTATGATCATGTGTCAGCAGTTATCCACATCATGTGTGGGTGTATAATATTGGCACAAGGTATTGTACTAACTGTAAATGGTGATGAAAAAAGTAGGGCTGATTCATACTAACCTGCTTTGTCAAGAAAAACTCGCAACTACGAATAAACATACACTGAAAAGTAGTAGAATCAACAAGCAGTATTTTTTTTTGGCATATAAATGTTATAATAAAACAAATGTTTATTATAGAGCCATGTACCCTAAATAAAATATATTATTGTTTTCCATATTTGTATTCCTTGATGATTTTTGTATTCTAGATCATCGGGCAAGATTACATATGCGGCGTCATCCATAAAAGCTGGCGCCGCCGGTTTTACGTGATTTTGGTATCACATATACAGCGCAGCATATAAATGCAGCACGTATATTTCACCCATCGGCCGCTATTTTTACTTCCATAAGCTAACATAGAACTGCGTTGCAAATCGGTATCACATATTCTGTGCAAGGACTTATGCAGTGAAAATGGAGAAATTTGACTCTATTTTCACCTCGCCACACATAGGCAGGCACAGCAAGCCTTGCCCTGAGTATGTGAGCACCGTAACTTCCGTAACTGCCTGAAAATATTAACTAACACCTAACGCATGAGCAATATCTATCTACCTGTCAACCGCCATCCCCCACCGCAATAACTAATAAAATATATTAACTCCTAATCCACCATTAACCCACATCGCAATAAACGTAATAAATGTATTAACCCCT
>CAJPDP010711608.1:0-10225 GCA_905336975.1 Bombina variegata variegata
CGTATGCCAATTTTGAGAGGGGCCTGGAACCTAACTCCCTCACTTCCCATTGACTTACATTATAAACTGGGTTTCAATTTACAACGGTTTCGATTTACAACCATTCCTTCTGGAACCTAACCCCGGCGTAAACTGAGGGCTCCCTGTATTTATGTTGTGTTTAATGTAACTTTTTTGGTTTCAACTCATAATATATCTAACCCCACTTTCATTAATCATTATTTAGTTTGCTTATACCTCTCCTCCCAGTGCCAATCTTCACTTTATTTTTTTAATGACGTTTCTTGATCCGGCCAATAGATTTTCTAGCCTTTAGGCGGCCAAGTCCTTACACAACTAGAAAAAAGAAAGTAGAAAAGCGCAACACGAATCTAAGTGCAGATTATGCATATAATACTTTTTATTCCAATAGCCTCTGTCCCAGAGTGCTACTCACAAGATTAAAAAATGAAAAGTGCACATCGGTTGTATACAACCAGCAGTTTTGCTTCAGCGTCTGAGTGTTGATCTACCTCCTTCTGTATTCCTGTTGGTTATTGGTTAAAACAGCCTGTGTATTCCACAAACAGTCCGTGCAGGTGAACCAAGTCCAAAGTTCAACAGGTAAGGAAAGAAAATACTGCTATACATACAGCGAATCAACTAATGATAATTTCTATTGCAGAGTGCTGACAAGCACTGAGATCTCTCAGCTTACCAATGTAACCACTATATGCGGACCCGGTAGACTCACTGAGACCTATTTACTTTAACTCACTATGACCAGGAACTTTTTCAAGAGTGATTTGCCTAATAGAAAGTGCCCCTTATATAGGCCATTTCCGGAACAAATTTTGAATTAACCCCTTCCTTACATAAGTGCAGAGTAACAATAGATGTAAAAAAATTGCTTAATTACATATACGGATTTCACATTGTCAGTATACTAGATTAAAATGTATCCATCCAAGACCTTAAAAAGATACAATATAATAAACAACATATAATATAAATATTACAAATTAGTGATTGCAGTTTAAAATGTATATAATACTAATACATAATTTAAATAGTTTAAAAAGTCATAATATTAACCCTATATTCATATCTGATATAAAAAAACATCCAAATGAAGCATATAACAAGTTCATAAATAATTCTAAAATCTAAACCCCTGAAATATTTTTCCTCAATAAAATATTTGATAACCTATATAAAATAGTTAATTATGTAAGGAACGATTGGATATCTAAATCCACATTTAATCCTTTAGGTTGGAGGCAGTCTAATTCTTTTATCCAAAATGTTTCTCGTTGCCTCAATCTAAGAAGTCTGTTGGTGTCCCAAATATTAGGGGAAACCCACTCAATTACTTTAATTTCTAGATCCTTAGTATTATTACTATGAGCGAATTTAAAATGTAATGGCACACTATGTGTATCCAATCCTTTCTCTATATTAGTTAAATGTTCTTTGAATCTATATGTGATCTTTCTTTTAGTTCACCCTAGGTAAATAAAATTACATTTGCACTTTAATTGGTACACTACATAGGTACTCATACAAGTACATCTACTTTTAACCTTAAATACTTTAGAGCCATTAGAACTATAAAAAAAGTTATTCTCTTTACTTATATGGGGGCAAATTACACAATCCCGGGTGTTACATTTATATGTGCCTGCATTTGCCCCTCCCCATTGAGCCAAGTCCTGACCTGGTTCCTTTCTTTCCCTCAATTTGGTTGGCGCAAGAATATTTTTGAGGTCCCTATTTTTCCTAAAAAGGACATCAGGTTTTTCACCTATACATTGTTTCAGTACTGGGTCTAATCTTAATACCTGCCAGAGTTTTCTCATAATACTCTTAATTTTCTGATGCTGACTGTTTAATTTAGTTATGAATTTAGGATTACTATTTGAGCTATTTTGACTACTTGTTTTATTGGTTTCATATTTAGGTTGTTCTATGAGCGATCTCCTATCCATCTGGTCTACCCTATGTTTGGTAGATGTTAATAGATGTTTATTGCAGCCTTTCTCTTCAAATTTAGTAGTAAGGATGTCTGCTTCTAAAGTATAATCTTCTGATTTTGTACAATTGCGTTTAATACGCTGATATTGCCCTAAGGGAATATTATCTTTCCATCTCTAAAGGTGTCCACTATGGGCATTCAGCAAGCCACTTCCTCCAACCATTAGTACAAAACACCAAAGTGTACTTAAGAGACACATTGGATGTTAACATGTTATAAAACTATATGAAGGAATTGAATGGAAAAAATACTACTTATGACTAACATGTGATGTGTCTGCTCTATATACTAGCATCCCTCATGGGAGAGGGGTGTCTGTAATAAGAGAAGAGTGTTTGAAAGGGGAATTAGATTCAGCACAAATTGAGTTTATTGTAAACTGTATTCATTTCATTCTAACACATACTTATTTTTTATTTGAAGGAAGGTTTACAAACAGATTCAAGGCACAGCGATGGGGACGACCTTTGCCCATTCTATGCTAATTTATTTATGTCTAATTTTGAAAATAATAAAATTTGGACCAACAATCCATACATATCAAATATAATACATTATCATTGATTTATTGATGATATTATAATGGTATGGCAAGGAACACCTAGTGATATTGATAAATTAATAGAACATATGAACAAAAATAATTATAATCTTTAATTTACTCACCAATTTTCTCATGATAAAATAGATTTTCTGGATCTTACCTTATTTAACGATAATGAGCACAATAAGGTGGCGGTAAAACATTTTTAGGAAAAATACGGACAGGAATGGCTTGCTGAATGCCCATAGTGGACACCTTACGAGATGGAAATATAATATTCCCTTAGGGCAATATCAGCGTATTAAACGCAATTGTACAAAATCAGAAGATTATACTTTAGAAGCAGACATCCTAACTACTAAATTTGAAGAGAAAGGCTACAATAAACATCTATTAACATCTACCAAACATAGGGTAGACCAGATGGATAGGAGATCGCTCATAGAACAACCTAAAAATGAAACCAATAAAACAAGTAGTCAAAATAGCTCAAATAGTAATCATAAATTCAGCATCAGAAAATTAAGAGTATTATGAGAAAACACTGGCAGGTATTAAGATTAGACCCAATACTGAAACAATGTATAGGTGAAAAACCTGATGTCCTCTTTAGGAAAAATAGGGACCTCAAAAATATTCTTGCACCAACCAAATTGAGGGGAAGAAAGGAAACAGATCAGGACTTGGCTCAATGGGGAGGGGCAAATGCAGGCACATATAAATGTAAGACCCGGGATTGTGTAATGTGCCCCCATAAAATTAAAGAGAATAACTTTTTTATTGTTCTGATGGCTCTAAAGTATTTAAGGTTAAAAGTAGATGTACTTGTATGAGTACCTATTTAGTGTACCAATTAAAGTGCAAATGTAATTTTATCTACATAGGGCGAACTAAAAGAAAGGTCAAATATGGATTCAAAGAACAATTAACTAATATAGAGAAAGGATTGGATACACATAGTGTGCCATTACATTTTAAATTCGCACATAGTAATAATACTAAGGATCTAGAAATTAAAGTAATTGAGTGGGTTTCCCCTAATATTTGGGACACCAACAGACTTCTTAGGTTGAGGCAACGAGAAACATTTTGGATAAAAGAATTAGACTGCCTCCAACCTAATGGATTAAATGTGGATTTAGATATCCAATTGTTCCTTACATAATTAACTATTTTATATAGGTTGTCAAATATTCTATTGAGGAAAAATATTTCAGGGGTTTAGATTTTAGAATTATTTATGAATTTATATGCTTCATTTGGATGTTTTTTTATATCAGATATGAATATAGGGTTAATATTATGACTTTTTAAATTATTTAAATTATTTCTTAGTATTTATATAAATTGTAAACTGCAATTACTAATTTTTAATATTTATATTATATGTTGTTTATTATATTGTATCTTTTTAAGGTCTTGGATGGATACATTTTAATCTAGTATACTGACAATGTGAAATCCGTATATATAAAAATAAAGCAAATTTTTAATCTATTGTTACTCTGCACTTAAGGGGTAAATTCAAATCTGTTCCGGAAATGGTCTATATAAGGGGCACTTCCCATTAGGCAAATCACTCTTGAAAAAGTTCCTGGTCATAGGAACGAAACATACGTCGAGTGAGTTAAAGTAAATGGGTCTCAGTGAGGCTACCGGGTCCGCATATAGTGGTGACATTGGTGAGCTGAGAGATCTCAGTGCTTGTCAGCACTCTGCAATAGAAATTATCATTAGTTGATTCGCTGTATGTATAGCGGTATTTTCTTTCCTTACCTGTTGAACTTTGGACTTGGTTCACCTGCATGGACTGTTTGTGGAATACACAGGCTGTTTTAACCAATAACCAAGAGGAATACAGAAGGAGGTGGGTCAGCACTCAGACGCTGAAGCAAGACTTCTGGTTGTATACAACCGATGTGCACTTTTCCTTTTTTAATCTTGTGAGTAGCACTCTGGGAGAGGGACTATTGGAATAAAAAGTATTATATTTATAATCTGCACTTAGATGCGTGTTGTGCTTTTCTACTTTCTTTTTTCTAGTTGACTACCTGACAAGTCTGTGATGGGACTTTTAATCTGAGGAGCTGCAAAGATACACGCTTAGTTCATAGGTTTGCAGGACCGTTCGCACCTAAAAGTTATTAACTTGATCCTGGATACGTTATAGAACTCAATATTTAAAGGTATTTCTACCATTAAAGGGACAGAACTTTAGGCTATACATAAGGAGTTCATACGAACATTATAAGTACCACTAATATTGTTAATAAGTTTATGCAGCAGAGCACTGTGTTTTTGTAATCTGTTTTATTTAAGTCCTTACACAGCATGTCCCATGGATCAACTGCAAAATCAATTGGCCCGGATGAAGAAACGTCATTAAAAAAAATAGTATAGATCGGCGCTAGGAGAAGAGTTATAAGTAAATTTAAGTTATTAGCTCTAAAAACAATTTTATTTAGAAGAGAACTAAGTAATGATGAATGAAAGTGGTGATAGATGTTGATCATAGTTACACTGATTACTCTCAGAACAGTTAACAATCACTTTAAATAGCAACATATCTATTTTTGCAGATGATACAAAGTTGTGTAAGGCTGTGTTTCTCAACTCCAGTCCTAAACTAGGTCACAGCTGACTAGTAACCATGGTAACTAACCTGATCTTACATAACAACTGATCATTTCACCTGTGCTCTAGTTAAGGTATCAAAAATATCTAGCCTGTTAGGGGTACTTGCAACTGTTGATAAACACTGGGGTAAGGTCATTAGGTCAGTGCAGGATGTAATTGCTTTGCAAGGGAATTTACAAAACTTGAAAGAATGGGCTAGTAAATGGCAAGTTAGATCTGTTATTGGTAAATGTAAAGTTCTTTATTTTGGAAGTAAAAATATCCAAGCTACCTATTATTTAAATAGACTTCGCAAAGCAGAGGAGGTAAAGTATTAGGCACAGTTATAGATAACAAGCTAAAAATGAGCGTGCAATGCAAGGCAACAACTTCTAAAGCTAAAGAGGCATTGATGCAAGGGTAGAAAGCATAATTCTGTTGGTAAGACCTCACCTTGAGTATGTATAACGTAACCACTGTTACTAAAGCAGTCAGATTCACCCTCCCTAACTACTGGCTGCTGATTGGGGCAAGGTGGCGGGATCACTTAACTGTGAGTAACAGTGGCTAGTAAAAAAATTCAAGTATGGGCCCAGTGGCTGATTAGGGAACAGAATACTTGTGGTCAGACAGGCAGCAAAGGCATCAGACAAGTAACAAATACCAAAACAGGACCCGGAGGCAATAGTCAAGAACTGGCAAAAGTTCAACAAGGTGTGCAAAACGGCAGGCAGAGAGAGTAGTCAAAATGGGAAATTAGGTCAGCAACTAAAAAAATAGGCAGTATACAGAGATAGCAACAGCACACCCAGGAACAAATCCTATAAACAAGCAAGTGTTTAAATAATCAGCAGGCTGATTGTAAATTGCCCTTACATAGTAACATAGTAGATGAGGTTGAAAAAACCCTGTAGTCCATCGAGTTCAACCTATACTGCAGATAGGTCAAGTTAGGTGCAGATAGGTTGAGTTAGGAAAAGGTAAAGCAAGAACTAAAAAGTACAAGTAACTCATAAATAGAGCAACAACCAAGCATGCTGGAGACTAAGGTTTGATCCCAGGAAGTGACAGCATGGAGTGCAGTTCTGGGGACCAGTTTTAAAACATTCAGAGAGGGGCCATAAAAACTAATAAGGGGGATTTAAACTATGAAGAGAAGTTAGCTAAACTGGGCCTGCTTTCTCTAGGAAAATGGTGCTTGAGTGGTAATATGATATATATATTTGTTTGTTCACTAGAGTATGAGGACGGGGGTAACTCTCTAATAAATACAATTATTGCTTTGAAACGGCGAGTGCACCCTATGGACTGTTTATTATTATTCTTCTGGGTGGCACCCCCGGACTTATAGATTGGGAACAGTGAGTGTTGGTACTTCTATACTATATATATTCATTCATTCAAGGCACATATACAGAGTTGGTGGAAGCGTTGTTTGTTCCAAGACAATTGTTTGTGAAAAGAAACCACAATTTAAAGCTAGAGGAAAGAAGATTTGACTCCAGTAAAGTAAAGATTTATTCATGCTAAGAGCAATCAAATTATATAACACCTTGCCTAAGGAGGTAGTGACTGCCAATACCTTAGATTCATTTATAAATGACTTATAGATACTTTTCTGGCAAATAAAAATATAATTCAGGGGTATGATTGCTTGTTAAATAGGTAGGAATTCTAATTGTTTAATGTAAGGTCAGCTTCTTTATTGTAAATCAGGTAGGATCTGTATAGGTTGAACTCGATGGGCTTCTATCTTATTTGCACCTCATCTAATATGTTAATATGGTATCATAGTTAAAAGGGCAGTAAAGTCAAAATTAAACTGAAATGGATAGCACACAACATTTTAAATAACTTTCCAATTTACTTCAATTATCAATTTTGCCTAGGCTTCTTATCCGTTGTTAAAGAGTAATCCTGGCAGCAGTGTATGCAATATTGTTTACAGCAATGTTATACATAGTTACAACCACTGCTGCCAAAGACTTCTATAGACACATGCACACTCCTAAGCTCCTATCAGCCTAAAGTTTACTCTAAACAAAGGACAAAAACAATTTAAAAACAAAGGAAAATTGGAACGTTTTTTTAAAACTACATGCTCTATCTGAATCACCAAACTTTAATTTTAATTTTACTGTCCCTTTAAGGAGGATTAAGATGGTGAAGACCTTGTTAGTGTTAATTGCACTGGGAAGTGATTGGGACTGCCATTATATGTAATGACTGTTGGGGAAGGTTGTAGTTATCGATAACTGTGTTGGGGGATCAGGTCAGTGCAGTTAAGGTAATTTATGGTGAAGGATTAAGGACAGTTTGGTTAGGGTTAACTTGCACTGGGTTGTAGTGGTTAGAGTTAAAGGGCAGTGGGGGTTGTCCAGTTAATTTGGTAAGTGTGATTTGCTATTAGAAGGTGTAGAATTGCTCAGTTTTGGGGTTGTTGGGTTGGGTTAAATTGCAGACGGGCAATTTCGGTATAAGAGGCTTTAGCATTGGTGACTAGTTAATATTGGACTTAATGTTATAGTCATAAATGGGCTAGTGGCTGATCATTGTGAGTAGTTGTCATGTGACAATATATATTATGCTCTCCCTAAATATTAGCTAATAAGTTTGATGTGTCATAATGGACTATTATTTTATATAGGCTTTAAGGTTATGTTGGCAGTCTTTACAGAGTGTGTTAAATTATATATTAATCTAATAAACCATTTCATATCATGTGATGTATTATATTATTTTTATGAGTAACTTGTAAGTAAAACTAATGTATTAATATTTACCCACAGAGCTTGTGTGTTCTTGACTTGTCCCACAACAAAATGACTTCAACCATACTTGGAAACAAGCCACAACTACCAAATCTTCAAAAACTTATTCTGTCTTCAAATAAGATAACAGAGCTCACTAAAGACGGACTAGCTTTTCTATATAACACTTCTTTAAAGACCCTTGAACTATCATCAAATGCCATAAAAATGGTAAGTATTTCTATCTGCATATTCATATTATGTAGTCTAACCTAAAGTGAGAAAGACATTATAATGCATAAGCAGGGGTCACCTTTTACTCATTAAAGGGACATTGTACACTAGGTTTTTCTTTGCATAAATGTTTTGTAGATGATCCATTTATATAGCCGATACAGGTTATTTTGTTGTTTTAAAAATGTATAGTTTTGCTTATTTATAAATAACAAATTGTGCTGATTTTCAGACTCCTAACCAAGCCCCAAAGTTTTAGAAGTAGACTGTGGTCTACCTATTCCAGCTTGCTCCTGTTTGTGTAAAGGGTCTTTTCACATGCAGGGTTGGTTCTGCTTTTTTTGCTTTCCAGCCCATTTCAATGGGTGTCCCAGCCTAAACTTTTCAACAGTGCTAAACTGGGAGCTTCTAAGTAAGTTTTAAAGAGGTTTTATACTGGATTTTTAGATCAGTGTCTGTGCATATTCTTCTTTATAGTAGTGTCTATTATATGCAGTTATATGACAATTGGTATATACTGTCCCTTTAAATACTTGCTAATTAAAGGGACACTCAAGTCAAAATTAAACTTTCATGATTCAGATTAGAGCAGCAATTTTAGACAACTTTCCAATGTACTTATATTAACAAAATATGCACAGTCTTTTTACATTTACACTTATTAAATCGCCAGCTCCTACTGAGCATGTGCAAGAATACACAGAACATACGTATATGCATTTGTGATTGGCTGATGGCTGCCACATGATACAGGGGAGTGGAAACAGATATAACTTTTAAATTTGTCAGAAAAAAAATCTACTACTCATTCGAAGTGCAGACAAAGTGCTATTGCTTTGTCTTGTTATCATGCATTTGCTTAGTATGCAAATCTACTATAGTTACTGTTCCTTGGCCCTCTAACATACAAAAATACATCAGTGCCCCAGACAACCAGGATATAAATAGAAAGATGATTCACAAGCTGTGGTCACACTGCCATGCAACAAATCCACTTTGGTTCCGTTTTTGCCGTTCTATAAATCTTATTACACTTATTTTTTGTGAGGAAAGTTAAATCTTATGAATAATAGTAATAATAAACACATGTACATATACAACGCTTCACACAAATAAAATGTAATAGTCACAAGGTTATTTTCTTTAAAAATCCCATGAATTTATTCTTATATAAAGGGACATAAAAGTGCAGGAAGACACTTTTATTTGTGCATGTTGTGTGCATATTATTATGTGTTTAACCCTTATAAAACAGTGTTAAACACATAATTAAAGCCAGCTCCAGAGCAGTAGGGCAGGACTGGAACATAGATGTACACATCTGATGGACCAATGACAAGAGGAATATGTGCCACAAATCACTAGCCAGCATTTAGAAGTAGCACCTACGTAGGTATGCATATCAACAAAAGGATACCAAGAGAACAAAGTTAATTTGCTTATAGAAGTAAATTGAAATAGCATGTTTTATCTGAACTATGAAAGTTTAATTCTTACTTCCATATCTCCATAAAATAAGGAAAAGTAAGTTTCGGTGAAACCAAATATCTGAAAAAAAAAGTTCTTCCTATTTCAAACAGCTGTTGTTTGGGAAACAAAAGTAACCAGTCTTGAGTACTACTGCTAGATTACTTTCAGTACCTTTTCTATAGAAATGGAAGGGGGGGGGGGGATAAATAATTAAATAAATGCCTTTATAAAAATATGTATATGAATATACTTTATGTTGAAAAAAAATTTGTATAAAATAAAGGAAAATAGTATTTTTAATAAAGCTCCCATAATTTGATTGGCAGATTCATAATAATTGAAAATATCTGTAAAATATTTGTCAACGACTGGTAACAATTTTAACCAATATAGGCCTAAATTACAAGTGGTGCGATAACTTTTTAGTTGAAAGTAAAAAAGACTCAGGCTCACTAACTTCAAGACTTCGGACTGCGCTTTGTCCCTCTCCCCATAGACTTCAACGGGTAGCGCAGCGCTAAAGAAAGCTTTTTCTATTTATTGATTGCGTGCTAACCCAAGACTGCACTAGACCAACTGCATTAAAGCCGAAGGTGC
>CAJPDP010711853.1:0-10161 GCA_905336975.1 Bombina variegata variegata
GAAACAGCCAAAAAGGTGACATTGTGCATTTGCAACATATACCGCACATGCCTACAGTTCTCTCTTGCGTGTGTGTGTCTTTGTGTGGGAATGTCTACATGTGTGTCTGTAAATGTCTTTGTGTGTCTTTGTGTTTGTCAGTGTCTTTCTGTGTGAATGAGTGCGTGTATTTATAGGTTAGTGTGTGTGTTTCAGAACGTTTGTGTGTGAGTGAGTATGTGTGTTAGTGTAAGCATGTGTGAGTGTGTGTATGCGAGATAGAGAGTATGCACAAGTGTGAATATCTATGTGAGAGTTCGTGTTTATGTGCTATTATATATAGTGTGCACAAAAAATTCCTGTGCTTTACACGGCGGAAGTGTTCAGGTTTGGCCTGAAATAAAGGTGGCAACCCTATTTCTGAAGTACATGAACAGGAGATATTATCAGCTGCTTAGTAATTGTGGTTATATATAACCTGGCGACGGTAATTCTAAATATGAGTCATATTTGTGGGTCCTGGGGACTGTTATTGGGGTAACCCTGGCCTAGGGATTCCATACATTTGGCTATATTATTTTATATTCTATAGGCCAACAAGTTGAGTCTTTATGACTGAACATCTAGAATTGCTGTGCAAAGCTTATGTCCAGTGTTGGAGTGTATAGATTTTTTCTGGTCAGGAAATTATTATGGGCCACAAGTACAGCCTCTAATTCTTTAAAGCCTCAGAGACAAAGATTACTGGATAAAATCTAGAGATTATGCATATTTTTGCTCAAATACCCAAAATCTTCACTTCTGCTGTTTAGAGAAGTCCCAGAATTCTAGAGTCACAATCATCAGACATAACAAGGAACCGGTGGAGGATTGTGCCTTTCCTCTTTACCTTGTGTAAGCATATCACAATCCTTAGGAAGTACTGCCAACATTAGCAACACAAATCAACCATGTCCTCTTGCATCTTTTGCCAAAACCCTTTCCATGAATTCCATTCTTAATCCTATATAATAAAAGGCTAGGTATGCCATGGGACTCTCTCTGCTGCGATCTCGCTAAAAGTAGCGAGATTGTGCTATTTCTGCATGCCCCACGAGTGGGGCAGTGTAGAAATAGTCTTGCAGAGGGACTCTGTGTCCGTCTCTGCGTTGGGCAGCGGTGGTGCTGATCGTTGGTGGCTTGAGAGGGTTAGAAGGAAGGCAGTAGGCGACCCATTGCTGGAGGGGCGGGAACAGGTGGCACCGCTACACTACAGAAAAAATGCATACTAAGAGCTGCTGGTAGGGGGAAGGAGGTACAGGGAGATCCTAGAGTGGAGGGGGGAATAAAGGCTAGGGAAAGGATCTTGGAGGGGGACATTTTTGCCCGTGTACACAGACTTTAACGCTAGTATAAATATATATATATTATTATTATTTTTAACAATTGTGATATACTCTTATGACAAGACTTCACAAATCCCGTGAGCCAGGGATCCAAGGTTCTAGGCCTAGATGATGACTTTTGAGTACTGTAGCTATTCCTAAAGAAAATAACTCTGTCTCTTGGGGTCTAAGGTTGTTAATAAGATTTTAAAAAAGTTGTTTGCTATGATTTTCATCTTTTTTTGTCTGTTATATAGGTGTTTGGTTTTTTTTAACAGCCAGATTTCTTCCAGACATATTATGAATACAAACAGGATATATTCAACTGACAATATTTAAAAATATAATGTAACAAACATCTTGTTCGTGGTAGTGTAAACCCTCTCGATGACACTTGAGGCCACTTGTGGACCTCGTAATACTACCATTATTATAAAACTTCAGAGGGTTATCATGGACACTAAGAGACTACTCTTGAGTCTCTAAGGAAAATCTCTATTTTCTTATTTTTCAGAAATATGTATATAACACAAATGATAACAATAGGAAACATATAGTGAACAGCAAGATTTTTTTTTTTTTTGTAAAAGACACTTGTATAATGTAAATATTAGAATTATCTGAAATATTTTAGCTTAAACATAAACTAGAACCACCTAATATTAGTAGCAACAAAGGATTGACTGTTTGCTTCCATCTGCTCAGTTCAGCAAGTTAGGTAGCCAAAGTAAAGTAGTTGACTAACTCCAAAATTAAGAGACGTAGGGGCCGAATTATCAAAGGTCTTGCGGACCTGATCCGACAGTGTGGATCAGGTCCGCAAGACCTCACTGAATGCGGAGAGCAATACTCTCTCCGTATTCAGCAGTGCACCAGCAGGGGGTGTCAATCAACCCGATCGTACTCGATCAGGTTGAATTGTGGCCATCTCTGTCTGCCTCTCTTTAGACCGCTGCTCCATAACTTGCATTTCTGGCGAGTCTGAAGACTCGCCAGAAACACGGGCCCTCAAGCGCCATTCGGAGCTTGATAAATGGGCCTCAATATATTAAACAAGTCCATTGAAATACCAGTCTACATATTTTAGAAACATAGTAGCAGAGAGAAAGAAAAAAACAAGTGGGGGAAATAAATTGCGCAATTACAGTAAAATAATATTTTTGTCTATTTATACTCATATTTTGTCCCTGGTATTCCAATAACCTGTCCTCCTACTCTTCCCCACAATGTATGTTCAGTCACAAAAATGTGGGTGGACAGGCTGGATTCTGTGCCCACAACTTGCACTGTGGATTTTTTTATTGCAATTAAAAATATCATTAGATGATTGTGATAACATGGAAGCGATTGTATTTCATTGACGCTCTAGATAAAAATGACTGGGCCTAGATTCACTAAGGAATCTATCCAACTTTGCTAACCTTGCAAACTTCACCAAGTTCTATGTTATTCTACGTAGTTGATGCACTAAAGGAGACATGAAACACTGATATTGATCAATAAATTTGTATGCTAAGTAAAAAAACTTTGCAGTATACATTTATTATTTATTGAATTTCCTGTAAATGACATTGCTTTTATATACATTTTGTGTTTGTTCCATGTAAATTCTGTTCCCCAGGTTTCCTTCAAAATGCTGCAACTTGCCTAAACTGGCTACATATTAGAGTGATTGCTTAGAACAGTGGACAAACTGATTCACAGCTAGTTCTAATTGACCACAATTAAGGGAGAGAAGATAAACATAATTACCAGTGTTATTATAGGGATAGTCTAGTCAAAATTAAACTTTCATGATTCAGATAGAGTGTGTCATTTTAAGCAACTTTCTAATTTACTCCAATTATCAATTTGTCTTCGTTATAGTGGTATCTTTATTTGAAAGGGCAAGTATGTAATCTTAGGAGCCAGACCATTTTTGGTTCAGCACCTGGGTAGGATTGCTGATTGGTGGCTACATTTAGGTAGTTAATAATTACCTGGTAAACAAGTAGAGTTTGAAAGGAATCCCTCCTCACATGATGCTCTTTCTAATTGAACTTTGAATCAGAACTCTCAACTGTCCCGTGGGAATATCCTGCTTCAGAAGCTCAAAACAAGGCCATAATCTCACCCAGAAATGCCCAACTCTCCCCACAGACAGTTGCATCCATGAACAACCCAGACCCAACCTAAGCCCACCACCCATCTGCAGACCAACATAATTATTAAATCAATATATGTATCAATATAATATTATTTATCAAATAGTAATAGGTGGGCCGTGGTAGTTTTGTTCAACCAGTTGTGTTTACAGAAAACAAACAAGGTAGTTGGTCATCTCAGATCAGAAGAGTGGAAGAGTCAAATGAGCAATGACAGTTCACATTGGGGCAATATAAACACAGGAAAATATTTTTCTAACATTTCGATTGGCCAACATTTCTACTGTCTGAGCTTAATTGTAATTATACCCAATGATTGTTTGTTTGTTTTTTTGACTTATACTCTTTTTTTTTTTATTTATTTCTACAGATCATCAGAAATTAGAGCGTGAAGCCCGAATCTGCCGTCTATTAAAACACCCGAATATTGGTAAGAGGCTGAATGTTATAATATATTCTTAAATTGTATTTGGTAGTTGAGTAGTTGTGGGTGGAATGATTACATGATAGTGTTACTTCTGAGTGCATACTTTTTAGCAAAACTAGAGGAACATAAAAGTATATCTACATTGTCTGATTAGTGTTATGTCTTTTGTTATTTTTGGACGTATAAAGGGCTCACTCAGCTGCATTTGCTTTTATTGGCTCAGGCAGTTAACGCCAAATCAGCCTGGGTGTAAAGCCCATAGGAAAATTTAAGTTAACCTCTTAAGGACAGATGCCATACAGGGTGCAGTGTCTGAGTTATGCCCTTAAGGACACATGCTATAGCCTGTTTGGTGGCTGTGTTCCGGAGTGTCAGAATGCTTGTCTCACCTACAGCAGCGACACTATGCTGTTTTTGCATGAGAAACGAATTCTTAGTTAAAACTTCTTATGAGCATGGAAATCAAACAACATATACAAACAACATATACAAACACTATGTATGTGGATCTCAAGGAAAAGTGTATTTATTTTTTAAAAAGCTCCGTAATAAAACTCTGTATGTAATACTAGATGTGAAAATCTATATTTACATGGTACGTCTCCCTATGAATGTTGCAACATTAAAGTAAAGTTAAAAGTCCTTTAAAAAGTCAAATTTTCCATAAAAAAACCCCATAAAACCACCTTAATAGGTTACTGTCTTATGTTCCAAGTACCAAATGTATTTTACTCAAAGGAGTATTCACCAGTATAATGAGAATAGAAGCACTCACAGTACCTTAGGATTTGGTTCCCGCACACTATTATTTACTGGTTTTATTGACTCAGGTCCTTGTGGATGTTTCTATGACCATTATCCATGGCCAGTAGTACCTCCGTGGTCTCCGTGCAGTTTATTTTCCGGCATCTCTGTTGTCTGTGTCAGAGCTGGTCATGTGACCACTAGGCTTCCTTCTAATAGGTTAGTGAGCAGTCCTAGGATTTGGATTGTAACGATTACACAAAATCTTCAATTATCCAAGTATTTCAAGTATAATAAGTGTATAAGTGAAACCAATCAGGTCCGTTGACGCGTTTCGCCCGTATTCAAGGCTTTAACAAGATACTGGACCATTGCATAGTGCTGAAATTTATATCCTTATTGCTTCCCTGATTGGTTACCTTAGTTTAACTTTTTAAGTTGGTAAAAAAAAATCAAAAAGTTTTTGTGTGATTTCTCTCTATGCCAGCAAGTTTCTGATCATCTGGCACAATATATATATATATATACAGATTGTACAATGTGAGTATAATTATCCTCTATTTCAGGGGTTGACAAATTTGCTTAAACTTTAGGAACCATAATATTTAGGAGCCAGACAGTGGTATTTGTATATAGATATGTGGAGATTAACCTAAAAAGTTAGCAGCCAGGGAAAAAATTTCTAGGAGCCAGGGGAAAGATTCTAGGAGCCAGTGGCTCCCTGGATTTGTCAAGCCCTGCACCAAGTGATATAGTCCTATATAAAGTGATCCACCGTCTGGTATCCTTTTTATAGTAACCTTCAAGGGAAAAAAGAACTGCAAATAGTGAAGAATCAAATCAACTTTGCATTCATTTGTATGAAAATCCGTACTCACTTATGACTTAGCTCTAAAGTATAACAGCATAATTTTAGCCTTCCTTTCACAGGTCAAAAGGCACACACAGGAACCAAAGTAGGTTGAAAACAAATTAATAAAAAGGACAAACTTGTCACTCACTTGGAATATGACAAAAAACTATTATAAAAAGTACTATGAGAAATTTGATTAGAATCAAAGGGAAAGCACTATCCTCTAAAACTTGTCCCTTAGGTGGCTGTATCCCATCTGTTAGAAAAAATATTTGTGATTCAAAAAGACTGTCTGATGAAACGCGTTGATGTTTTTATTGAATAAATGTTTTTAACTTTAACACTGTATCAGCACTTTTGATTTGGTTCATAATTATAACCTTTTGAGGATATCCAGTATCCCTGCCTTAATATACAAAATATCACGTCAAGCGCTCCAGGACCTCCGGTTCTTGTGTCTGTATCCTCTGAAACGCAGCATTCTTCACGCTGCTGCAAGTCAGTCAGCTGTGTTGAAAGAAGTGTAACGGAAATAAGTACTCCACCAGGTACTCAAAATGAAACTTAGTATCCAACAGAAGGCCGCACTCGACAACTCAGATGAAATCCAAAACGTAGTTAAAACAAATGTAACAGATTTATTGAGCAAACATCTTAATCTTCATTGCTAAAAGTACACATTGAAATGGCTAAATAACAGGTCAAACGCGTTTCGTATAAACGTACTACTTTCTCAATGACCTTCTCTGCCTTAATAGCTTGCTCCTTTTCTGTGCTAGTGCATCCACTATCGATGGAGCTCACGGAATGGCCGAAACACGTGACTGAATTACACAACTGAGGTCAGCAGTGACGGGTTGAGAGCCGGTGGAGAACAGTGCTGGGAGCGAGAGTCAGGATCTTCCTGCCTTACTTGCTGTGAGTGGAGTCAGCAGAGCGGTTCAGAAGTCTTGGCCTACCTGCTTAGCACAATGGTGTGCTGTCACACATGTGAGTGGCCCTTTTTCTTTTATTATGACCCGTATTACCTGATGATAGTGCACAAGAGGAGCCTCTGTTTCCTTTTTTAGGATCGTCCCTCATCTTTACCCGACGGTATTTCCAGCGTGCGGCCAGGATTCCTTTATATAGTTTGGACCTTTTGGGTCTATTATTGTAATCATTGTATTTTTTGCATATTACTGCACATTTGTTATCCTATTTTGCCATTTGCTGTTTAGGTGCGATTATGTATAGCGCTCCCTATTTAGTATTTGTTTGACTCACTAGTTTGTGTCACATTTGCTATTGTGACATTTATTGGATGAACTGACCCTTCTAAGTTCTATTAACAAATTTTCTTCTCTCTTGTACGCTCTGTGTCTAAAGAACTAAATGGCAGCAGTTTTGCAAGAATGTTACCCATTTGCAAGAGAGAAAATAGACGCGCACACTTAACCGATACATAACAATAGCTGGAAAAATGTCCTTGCTTGTTCATAAGACCAGTGCCACCCATGATGCAGCGTCTTAGCACACTATGCCTTTCACAGAGAAGACATATAGTTTAGCTGCATATCAGTCTGAACCTGCCCAATGACAGTCCAGCCCCAAAATACCAGGCAATTCTCCTCTGAACAAGAGAAAACAAGAAACCCCAGACGTTCATTTCGGCCTCTTTGGGCCTTGTTAGTGCGTGCAAGAAGTCCACGTCTGGTTTCCCCTTTTACTCTTAGGGAGACATAAAAAGCAATTTGCAAGAGCACTAAATGGCAGCACTATTTCCTGCCATATAGTGCTCCAGATACCTTCCTAGGTATCTCCTCAACAAAGAATATCATGGAAATGAAGCAAATTTGAAAATAGAAGAAAATTAGAAACTTTTGATTAAAACTGCATGCGGTCAGAACCACACAATGTTTTTTGGTTTTGCATCGCTTTAAAGAGACAATTAACATACTAATGAATAGAATTGTCTGACAATTTCACATTGTAGGATTCCCATTGATTCTGTAAAATAATATATATATATCTCCACATCCCCATGTTCTGGACAGGGTGAATTTGATTTAAAGGGACAGTCAACACCAGAATTGTTGTTGTTTAAAAAGATAGATAATCCCTTTATTAAACATTCCCCAGTTTTGCATAACAAACACAGTTATAGTAATACACGTTTAACCTTGTATCTATGCCTCTGCAAACTGCCCCCTTATTTCAGTTCTTTTGACAGACTTGCATTTTAGCCAATCAAGTCTCACTCCTAGGTAACCACGTGCATTAGCTCAATGTTATCTATATGAAACACATGAACTAACACCCTCAAAATGCATTCAGATTAGAGGCGGCCTTCAAGGTCTAAGAAATAAGCATATGAACCTCCTAGGTTTAGCTTTCAAGACTAAGAATACCCAGAGAAAAAAGCAAAATTGGTGATAAAAGTAAATTGGAAAATTGTTTAAAAATTACATGCCCTATATTTAATCATGAAAGGTTGTTTTTTTTTTTATGGACTTGACTGTCCCTTTAAATCATACATACACATACACTACATATAGAAATACATAGATAATTGTGAAATTATTGGGAGGTGAACCATCTCCAGGTTAATCCTTCATATTTGATCAACTTTTTAGCTGTACTTCATTGGAAGGAGAAAAAATATTCATTGCCTTAATAATAATTTGTAAAAAGGTCCTTGTTTAGATCTATTCCACTATAGTTATCTTCTATTTATTGAGTTTCTTGAAACATAGTAAGGGGTTCATTCTGAGTACATAGAATTGTAGGGGAGCAATGGTATTAAAGGGACAGTAAAGTCAAAGTTAAAAAACATCAGGATTTATATTTAACAAGCAATTTTAAACAACTTTCCAATGTACTACTATTATCTAATGTGCTTTGTTCTTTTGGTACCCTTTGTTGAAGCGCATATCCAAGAAGGCTTAGGAGCAAAAACAAATCCCTACTGGATTGATTGGTGGCTGTTATTCATAGGATCACACAATGTGTACAGCTAGCTCCAGGTAGTGCATTACAGCTCCTTCAAAAAAAGGATAACAAGAGAATAAAGCAAATGTGATAATATAAGTAAAATTGGAAAGTTGTTTAAATAACAAATACTTTATTTGAATCGTAAAAGAAAAATTTGGGGTTTATGTCCCTTTGAGGTCTATTTCCCAAATTTGTATATTTATTTGACAACATTTTTACTGTGAAGAAGGAGCATGGAATTTCTGCAGACACAAATTCACAGGATTAAGTATTACAAAACCAAGAACATTGTGATAATATCTTATAGATAGAAACATTATATTACAGAAACCTCTAGGAGAGCAGGACATTGTAAATGGATTAATGAACCAAAAAAAAAAAAACGTAAACATTACAGCCATGAATATACAGCCTCATGCTACATAATTAAAATCTAATCCTTATTTCAGGATTAACAAGGTTTGGACTAGAAAGTATTTGAAATAGAAAAACAAATTTCTCTTAGAGAGTCTCTATTCTGTTTGATATTTGCTTTCCTTAGATTCTCAGATTTTCTGTTTAAATCCCTGATTCTATATATTTTATTATTGTGTTTTCAAATATGTTATGTTACACAATACTGTATGCGGTTTATAATTTTCTTACTGTAAAAAAAGTGTTTTCCATGTTAAAAGGAGCATTCTGGAATTGTCCCCAATGTTTTCATGTTTATCCTTTAGTAGGTAAATCCATCTGTAGGTTATGTCTGTTTTCAGCTCAGCCTCGCACTTATTGTATGGATGGCCTTATGCATGCTAACAGTTAAATGCTCTCATTAGTGATCTTGATAGCTCTAGCTTGGCATTTGCCTACCTATAGCCCCATATCACCTAATAGACAACAGACATACACACAATGCTTCTCACTTGAAAGTGGATATTACCATTAACCAAACCCGGGGGCGCTTGCGCCTTTAAATAGCAGGTGATTGCCATAGAAATAGCAATCACTTGTATACTAGGTGCATTTTACAGTCCTCTGAGCTATAAAAAAGGGACCCAAGAAAAATATGCACTACTACAAGACAAACGACAGCTCTTTCACTGGAGGGGGTCACATGCTCAGGTGGCAATATGCTGGCCACTGTGTTAACAGTGATCACTTGAAAGAACCATAAGCATATGGACAAAATCAGGAGGTTGGGGCATGCCCTAAGTCGCCTAACACAAATGACTGGTCCTGTATCCGTCACGCTGCCAGCTGACTGTCTTAATGACTGCACAGCACGGGTTCAATATAAAGGGGGGGAGTTTATGAGGCCTTTGTTACTCTCTCACCATAGAAAAGTATCATAAGACAGCTGATTTAATAGAGGTCCCACAATTGTCCTTTTACCTATAAAGTGATTCTCATAGCAATAATGATAATCAAGTAACTGTTAAGTTTACTTAAAGGACTACTAAATACAGTACAATTGCATGACTAACAAGTGCAAAAAAAGACAATGTACTTTGAATTTCAAATTAACAGTACATTTTTTCCCCCATTTGCCGGTATCATGTGACAGCCAATCACAGACTAGTATACGTATAGCCAGTGAGCTTGTGCACATGCTCAGTAGGCGCTGGTACCTCAAAAAGTGTGTATATAAAAAGACTGTAAAATTTGATAATATAAGTAAATTGGAAAGTCACTTAA
>CAJPDP010712027.1:0-11344 GCA_905336975.1 Bombina variegata variegata
CCGCCCACCATTCTGGCATGGACACTGGACAGCAGATTAGGTAGACTCTAAGGCCAGGTGTGTTTGTCCTTGCACTGTCTCTACTGCGCTTGACAGCTTTGGACAAACACACTTGGCCTTTTATATTATAGGATAAGAATAATTTAGTTTTGGTATATTTTATTAATTTAGGTGAAGGATATTTGTCCAAAGCAACTGTATTTCAGAACAATTTTTTGCAACATTGTATAACAAAACTACAAATAATGTTGCAAAACACTGCTGCCATTGAGCACTAAAGACACATGCACACTCCTGAGCTCTAATCAGCCTACCTAATTTTACTTTTCAATAAAAGATATCAAGAGAACAAAGCAAATTTAAAAACAGAAGTTAATTGGAAAGTTGTTTAAAATTGCATGTTCTATCTGAATCATGAAAGTTTAATTTTGACTTTATTGTCCCTTTATGAGATTTACCTTTTCACATATAATTATTGATAGTTTTCTGTAAATTAATCATAAATCTTGTTAGGATAGGTGTGGGAAGTGTTTGAAATAGATAAAGTATTCTTGGGAGAACTGTAATTTTAATTGAATGTATCCTTCCTAGACATGATGAATTTTTATGATGGCATTGTTAAAGGTCTTGTTTAATATAAGAAAGTCATTTTTTATAATCTGATGAATAAAGAATATGAGGGTCAGGAGAAAATGTAATGTCTAAATATTTAATTGAAGAAATTAGAATTTTAAATGGATTCTGTTTAGACTGCACTCTAAATATGTTAAACTTTATTTAAAATGTGGTAAAATAGTATACTTTTATACCATTTTTTCATGTCCTAAAAATATGAGAACTTTTCGTTTGTTACACTGGAAACTTTTTTAATGTCTTCCAATATTAAATTCATATCATTAATTTCATACAAGAAGGTCTTATTACAAATAAAAACCTGTGAGAAATGCAATATTTATGTTTAGCGTGCCTAAAGAAGTCAATACGCTGGAAATATCCTATTAGTACTCAGCATATTAAGAAAGCAGAGGTGGAAAGGTGACATATTACTTATTTTACAAGACGGCCGTAGAAGATCAATCTGTAGAAGTGTGAACTATGCTTTTCTGTATACTTGTGTTTCAGTTAACACAGTACTTTAAAAAACAAACTTGACAAATGTCTTTAAATGTCAACATCTCTTCTTTCGGAGCAACCAAGTAATTGAAAACCAATAAAAAAAATAAGATTTTGCTTCACAAGTGTATAATACCTATTAAATTGCAGGCTGTGAATATAAAGACATTTTAATCTGCCTTCAAATCCTCTATTTCTATAAAATGTAACACTATCATTAGTTCGTTTATTTTAGGCAGGGCTGCCCTCTTATAAAATTACAGTTTATGAAAGCCTGGCTACTCCATGGTAGCTATATACCTTGGCAGACTCAATAACTCTCTTGGAAATATATCTGGAGAATATTGCATACTTTTTAATTATGTACAATGGGATGTGCATAAATAATGACCCTTTCCCACTTTGTATTCTGTAAAGCTCTCCAATGTTCAGTTCAGTAAATACTTAATGAAAGTCAGAAAGATTGCATACCAAAGATGTTCCCATTTCCTAAACGCTTCAGGGCATGAACTTGATTTTCTGAAGTGAAAGATTACAGCTTCACTTGGAGATGAAGCCCTTGTTTAATTGTTTTATAATATACTTTAGCCTGAAAATCAGGGTGAAAACCTTTTATTATTTCTTAATCATATATATTTTTCTAGTCCAGAAACATATCCAATGTGAATATTTTAAAACATCAATATACACATTCATTAGTAAACATTTGTTTGACATAGAAAGTGTCAAATTCGTGCCTCTTTCAAAAAATTTTTAATATGTTTTGTTAAGGCTCACAGCTTATTTTGGTCCAGATTGTGAGTAGTGCGCTAACAGTTATGCGTGTCGGATGTAGCGCTTGTATTACAAGTTGAAAGTAAACGTGATCGCTTGAGCGCAATTTAAGCTAATGAGGATCGGGACAGTGGGTCCTCAGAGCTCTGGTTAACTTTTTTGCGAAACAAAAATGTATCACAAAACACATCAAAAATAAATTACAAAGTACAGTTAAATTCATAATAACACCATCTAATAAAAGTTATTTTAAAAAAAAATATTGCACAAAAAAAGTTATAAAGGCTCACAGATATGAGATCTCAGGTCTTAGAGAAAAAAAAGGCAGTCAAATTGCTTTAACATAGAGATACATACAAACACATGTCTAAATAAGTTTGTACATATGTATTTATGTATTTATATATGTATATTTGTATTTAAAGACATATACACAAATAAACACATAAATACATATGTACACATATATAGATATACATATATAAGTGCATTGGAGCACTTGAGAATGCGTGATCGGGTTTGCAAACGAGTAGTTGTTTAGCGTGCACCGATATGCACAAAAAGCCGATGTTAGAATATCGCAACCGTGTTAACGTATTCCCCCATAGAATTCAATGGAGCAAAAAAAGAATGGAAAAAACCTAACACCCTACTCACGTGCAAACCCGATCGCAGATTCTCAAGTGCTCCAATGCACTTATATATGTATATCTATATATGTATACATATGTATGTATGTGTTTATTTGTGTGTATATATGTCTTTAAATACAAATATACATATATAAATACATATGTACACACTTATTTAGACACGTGTATGTATGTTTCTCTATGTTAAAGCCCTTTGCCTGCTTTTTTTTTTTTTACTTCCAACTTGTAATATGTGTTAAATACCACTCCAGTTGTAATCTGGCCCTTTATCAGCTGTTTCTTGGTAGTTTTTATGTACAATTGTTGGAACTATTGTAGATAATTACCCATGGCGCATATCTTTTGTTCTGATATAGTTTTAATATCAAGCTTTTCTAGGTGTAGTGTCCAAAGTCCAAGAATCATTTAACCCTATTGACACTGGGGCAGTGAAAGGTATTAGCAAGAAACCCCAGTATATATTCACTAAACTTTCTGTACGGAGAAAGGGCATCACTTCAATTTCAATATTAAATCTTAAATATTCACCAGGGGAATGTTTCCTCCTCTTTACAAATTCATTATGTTGAAACAGGGTTTTGAAACCTGACATGACTCCAACTCCTTACCTATCAGATTGGTATAACTGTTTATTGTCAATTGCATGTAATACAATTTTTAACTGAGAATCTATGCATATAGCAAATGAAACTTGTCACATTTATGAAACATTCATTTGAAATCAGGAATGATGGAGCCTATCCCCCTTTTAACATAGTGTGAGAGGACAAGGTTCCCAGACAGGAAACCCATCTGTTAACATTCAGGGTTTGGAAGACATCATCCACTGTCTTCAGTTAACATTGTACAAGAACTGCTTGTGCAACTCTGCTCTCATACAACTAATCATATAAAGGCAGGGCTAGTCAATCATCCCAGATGAACCAGTTTGAGAGTACTTTTAAAAGCAGAACAATATACTACAATCTGAGACTTTTCACTGCCAAAGTTCACTTTATTGAATAAAACAATGTACATACACCACAAGCCAAAAACAGCTGATGATTTCTAACTCCGCTACTTCTGAGGTGGCTGAGAGGTTAGAACGCAGCGGTCTTAAGATGAGCAAGGCTGCACTGCATGGGCTCCCAAAAGCCCTATGTGTCAAAAAATCTAATGTATCTTGACAGAAATTACTTTTCCCAATTAAATGTGCTTATATTTATTCATCTTATTCATAAAGAATTACAAAAGCAAGAAAACATCTACACATAGGGATCAGAATTACCTTAATGAATAAACAAAGATCAAAGTGATAAAGGACTTTCTTTAAATCTATTATCCAGTATACCAAAATATTGTTCCCACACATTCATAAAAACCTTGGATCTATTTGATTTATCAAACAACGTACCATACTGTTCAATAACTAATTGTTTCTGCAGCAAGTCTTTAAGATTCCTTAATGATGGAGGAACCCAAGAAATCCAATTTTTACAAATACATTTTCAAGATAGTAAGATAATATTGATAATTAACTTCTTGTCAAGAAGGTCCTTCCAAAACAAGATATCCAAGTTTAATATTGAGTTAGAACACTGCACCAATGTAAATATTAAATTGCAGCATTCACCGGTCCCAAACTTTATAATTTTTACCTCAGGACTAAGGTATATTTTATTATATATCTTATTATTTTGTTCTTACCTTGCTCTACCTGGTGGCATCAATGTCCTCCTCACAAATCTGTACCTGTCATGGATATTTCCTTTGTGGTATACCCCTTTAAGGCTTTCTCCATAAAGTCCCACAATCCTCCTTGCTAACTTGTCAATTATTTCAGATGTGTAGCAACAGTGTCGTCTGTTACATTGTTTCATATACTCTGCTGACTTACTTTGTGCCAAACACATTGGATCTCATCCACAGGGCTCCCTGAGCTGAATAACTACTTGCTAATTTGACCAGCTTTATCAGGAGTCTAAGAACCGGGACTTTAACAAACATCTCATACCGTGTTTCTTCCATTGCACTGCCGCTTTCACTCCTCTCCGGATTTCCTCAGCAGCAACTATTCACAGACTGCATATTCCACCTTTGCTTATACCCAGGATATAATGACCCGGCTCCCAAAGAACTTTCTTTAACCTACCTGCTTCTATTTGCGGCTACAACCGCTACAAACAGAGATCTCCGGGTAAGCTTTTCCTACGCACTCAAGCTGCCGAGTTTCTATGCACCTGATTGGTGCTCAGGTACACACCTCCAGTACTACGTCACCACAGAATACACGCAGCGATCTCAGACTCCTGCTGTCCCTGCTGTGAACAGCTGTGAAGCAAAACGGACAGCTCAGGATCTAACTTCTTAACCACTACACGAAAGCGGACACCAGCTTAATCAGGCCAACCTTCCTTCACTTGCCAGCTTGTACAGGAGATCTGAACCCTCTCCTGTAAACAACCTAAAAGAAACCTAATAAAGGAACTATTTCCTGTAGTTGTTTCCTCACACTTCTGAAACTAGGTGATCATTCTGCAGTTGTGATCCCACTCTATACACATAAGCTGCAGAGTTTTCTGGCTGCATTACATAATAATTGACCCACAAAATGGATCCAGCAGACATACCAACTGTTGTATATAACTTAACACAGGGTGTGAGAGAACTCCAAATCCAAAACGACACTCTAAGGGCTATGGTCAGGGATAACACCCCAAAACCACAAGTTTCTCTTCCTGATATATTCTCTGGAGAGAGGTCAACATTCAGACAGTTCCGGAATGCATGTAAACTATTGTTTCAGATGAGATCAAAGACCTATCATACAGAAAGGATAAAAGTGATGACCGTCACCTCTTTCCTAAGGGGGGAACCAAGGAAATGGTCTGACGTATTTTTTGAGAATGAAGACCCAATTCTCGGTTCCCTCTCGGATTTCTTCTCTCAAATGGGGATGCTATATGAAGACTCCTATAAACAGCTATCCGCTGAAACCAGTATGCGTTCACTTGGGTCGCCGACCCGTTTAAGAATATCTCATGGAGTTCAAACTCTATGCAAAATATTCCGAATGGAGTGACATCTCCCTCCGCAACCAATACAGGCTCGGATTAAGTGATCCCCTTAAGGATGAGTTAGCGCGTACTGAACTCCCTAGGACCATGGAAGGCTTAATCGAACTCTCTATACAGGTAGACAGACATCTGAGAGAGAGGCGAGCTGAACGCTCACACCCTGAACCACCACACAAATACTACCCAGCTCCAACTGCTACCTCCACCTCCAAAGACATCCCAGTTCCCATGGACCTAGGGTTCATGAAGGGTCCCCTACAACCAGAAAAAAGGCTGCGCAGGAAGAGAGCCAATGTCTGTATGTATTGCGCATCCCCAGCACATTCCGTGAGAGATTGTCCTATTCTGCTACGTCAGAAGAACAGTAAGTCACCCACCGTTAATAACTGTTTCACCAGTAAAATCTCTAATTCTGCTTACTGTACGATATCTCTCTTTTACAATGGGATCATCAAGCACTCCGTACTGAAGGGATTGTTGATTCTGGGGCTTATTCCAACTTCCTAGATGCTGAATTAGCTAAGAAAAATAAAATTCCATTATGTTTGAAAGCAAATCCTGTCTCCATACGAGTCATTGATGGGTCATTCGTTAACACCGGTCCTATTACACACCAGTCTATTCCCATAAAAACCACAACAGACACAGGACATGTTGAATATATTTCTTTTGACATAATACCTTCTCCTATCTTTCCCATTGTTCTAGGGCTCTCTTGGTTGCGACTACACCAACCAAATATACATTGGGGCACCCTTCAGATAAAATTTGATTCCCCATTCTGTCAGAAAACCTGTCATCCATGCCAGAGGATCCTACAGGTAACCAAATTCACTTTACCAGATGCGTATCAGGAGTTCTTAGATGTCTTCAATAAAAAATAAGTGGAGACGTTACCTCCTCACCGCATTTATGGTTGCCCTATTGAGTTGCTACCTGGGGCCACAATTCCATATGGGCACATTTACCCGTTGTCCCAGCCAGAACTAGAACACCTAAAATAATATATCGATGACAACCTCAAGAAAGGCTTCATCAGGCCTTCAACCTTTCCAGCCAGTGCTGGCATCTTCTTTGTCAAGAACAAAGACGACTCACTGAGACCAATCATTGACTACCAGGAACTGAACAAAAGGACTGTGAAAAACAGGTATCCGCTACCCTTAATACCCGAACTAGTCGAGCGTCTTAGTGAAGCAAAAATATACTCAAAACTAGACCTGAGGGGAGCCTATAATCTGGTCAGGATCCGTGAAGGTGACCAGTGGCTCACCGCCTTCAGGACTCGTTATGGATTGTACAAATACATGGTAATGCCATTTGGGCTATGCAATGCCCCAGCCAACATTTCATAAACGACATCTTCAGAGATTTGTTGGACGTGTGCATGGTGGTTTATTTGGATGATATCCTTATCTACTCCGACAACTTGGAAGACATCAGAAACATGTGTGCTGGGTCCTTGGTCGTCTACGAACACACCAACTCTACGCCAAGCCCAAGAAGTGTTTGTTCCATGTCTCAGAGATTTCCTTCCTCGGATATCATATCTCATCTGCAGGTCTTAAGATGGAGGATGACAAGGTGGAGGTGATCCAAAACTGGCTGATACCCACTTCTACAAAGGATGTCCAACGCTTCTTGGGATTCGCCAATTTTTATCAAAAGTTTATTAGGGGGTTTTCTACTATTGCTAAACCCCTCAGTAGCCTTACCGGCTCTCACTCCCCATTCATTTGGAATCCAAAGGCACAGGAAGCATTCAATATACTGAAGACTTCTTTTACAACTGCTCCTATCTTGCAATTCCTTAACCCAGAATTACAATTCATCCTAGAGGTAGATGCCTCCAACTTCGCCTTAGGTGCCATACTCTCTCAACGGAAGTCACCCTCAGATCCTATACACCCCGTTGCTTTCTTCTCAAGATTGATGACACCTCCCGAATTGAACTATTCGATAGGAGACAAAGAAATTCTAGTCATAAGCAAATCTTTTGAACATTGGCGCCATCTACTGGAAGGTACGAAAATACCTATACTCATATATGCAGATCATCGTAATTTGGAGTATCTCCAATCAAGCAAGACTCTCTCAGCTCGCCAACTCCAATGGAGTCTGTACTTTACAAGGTCCAATTTCCATATCACATATTGGCCAGGGTCAAAAAACGGAAAGGCGGACGCCCTGTCCCGAAGGATCAACCAAACTGCAGCTGAAACCCTTCCGAGAACTATACTCACTCCAGAACATTTCTGTGCCACGTTAACCCCTTACAGATTCCTACGTGAAAACCAGCATGAAGACCTTACCTTTCCTAAAACAAAGTTGCAACAAAAGGATGATTCTCTTTACTATCACAAGGACAAACTTTTCATACCCTCTCCACTCAGAGAACAGTTGCTGTACAACAATCACAATGCACCTCTTGCTGGACATCCTGGTGTCCAAAGAACCTTGGAACTCCTAAAAAGAAACTACTGGTGGCCTAACATTGACCGTTCTGTAAAAGACTATGTCACCACATGTGAAAAATGTGCAATTCTAAAACCAGAAAAGGCTCGTCCTTATGGATTATTAAAACCACTGCACATATCAGATCGGCCATGGCAAACCATAGGGATGGACTACATGGTTGATCTTCCTCTATCCCGTAATTGTAATACCATACTAGTGGTCATTGATCTCCTCACAAAGATGCCTCACTTCATCCCCTATCGAAAATTAACCACCTCCGCAGAAACTGCACAGCTGTTTTTACAACACATAGTAAGGCTACATGGTCTCCCCTCCATCATCATTACTGACAGGGGATCCCAATTTACGTCTAAGCTTTGGAAAGCATTGTGCAAGGCCCTGCATGTTGATCAACGGTACAGTACAGCATTCCACCCCCAGACAAACAGGCAAACCGAAAGAGTCAACCAATGGTTGGAACAGTAAATCAGATGTTACTGTTCCTTCCACCAAGATCAATGGTACGACAACATACCAACAGCAGAATACGCCTACAACATCTCGTATAATCCCTCCACTAAGACAACCCCGTTCTTCTCCAATTATGGGTATCATCCTACCTTCCACCTATATCCACAGCTTAACACTACGTCACCCCAGATTGATGAAACAAGTAACACCATAGCTGAATCATTCACCTTCCTTAAAGAAAACATCAAAGAAGCACAATTGAGGCAGAAGAAGTATTATGATACCAAAAGAAGAATACCACCCACCTACTCTGTGGGCGACAAGGTTTGGCTCTCCACAAGACATTTGAAGCTTAAGACACCCTCTAAAAAATTCTCTCAGCTCTTCATTGGACCTTTTCAAGTTACAAAGGTGGTGAACGAAAACGCTGTAGCCCTAGATCTGCCTCTTGAATATCAGATACACCCGACGTTCCATGTGTCCCTGTTTAAAACCCTACACACCTACCAGAGCACAAACAGCTGATTCCCCATTAACTCCTACACTGATCGAAGAAGATATATATGAGATCAGCTCTATCCGAGATTCTAGTCTCCTTAAAGGACAGCTGCAATATTTGATCCATTGGAAAGGTTTCAATCCCAAGGAAGATTCCTGGGAGCCTGTCTCCAAAATCCATGCTTCACGATTAGTCTCTGCTTTCCACCGTACTAATCCGGACAGGCCGGGTCCTATTGCTGCGGTGCAGCCCCTTTGACGGGGGGACATGTTATGGATATTTCCTCTGTGGTATACCCCTTTAAGGCTTTCTCCATAAAGTCCCACAATCCTCCTTACTAACTTGTCAATTATTTCAGATGTGTAGCAACAGTGTCGTCTGTTACATTGTTTCATATACTCTGCTGACTTACTTTGTGCCAAACACATTGGATATCATCCACAGGGCTCCCTGAGCTGAATAACTACTTGCTTATTTGACCAGCTTTATCAGGAGTCTAAGAACCGGGACTTTCACAAACATCTCATACCGGGTTTCTTCCATTGCACTGCCACTTTCACTCCTCTCCGGATTTCCTCAGCAGCAACTATTCACAGACTGCATATTCCACCTTTGCTTATACCCAGGATATAATGACCCGGGTCCCAAAGAACTTTCTTTAACCTACCTGCTTCTATTTGCAGCTACAACCGCTACAAACAGAGATCTCTGGGTAAGCTTTTCCTACGCACTCAAGCTGCCGAGTTTCTACGCACCTGATTGGTGCTCAGGCACACACCTCCAGTACTACGTCACCATAGAATACACGCAGCGCTCTCAGACTCCTGCTGTCCCTGCTGTGAACAGCTGTGAAGCAAAACGGACAGCTCAGGATCTAACTTCTTAACCACTACACGAAAGCAGACACCAGCTTAATCAGGCCAACCTTCCTTCACTTGTCAGCTTGTACAGGAGATCTGAACCCTCTCCTGTAATCGGCCTAAAAGAAACCTAATAAAGGAACTATTTCCTGTAGTTGTTTCCTCACACTTCTGAAACTAGGTGAGCATTCTGCAGTTGTGATCCCACTCTATACACATAAGCTGCAGAGTTTTCTGGCTACATTACAGTACCTGGGAAAGGTGCAGATATAAATCTCCTAATATCTAAACCTGGGTAACAATATGATGGCTTGACTTGGTGCAGCTCATCCATTCCTTGCACTATCAGTGACTCGGTGCAGCTCATCCAATCCTTGCACTGGATCTTTCAGGAGCTACCAATACTGCCTAGGCAACATTAATGGTAGATCATAGCCTGTACATGCTACCAGGTAGGCCCCCTTTCCAGCCTCCTCCAATCTTCAGACATGACGCACAGACTACACACACTTGTCCTGTCTCCACCGCCCAGGCTACCTAACCATCAAAATATACTTGCATTTTATTTAGCATAGTACTTAGGGCAAGACTACAAGTCGCACAGAATGAGTTTTCCACGCACAATATGTTTTTTTCGCAATCAATTTATACTCATATTAACATTGGCTAATAAAAATTATTTTAACAATATATTGCACACAAAAGCTATAAGGGCTAAAAGATAGGCGATTCTCTACATAGAGAAACATGGATTTATATGTATAAATATAAGTTTAACTAGATAAGGAAAACATTTCACATTACAATCTTATGCAAATTAAACAATAGCTCAGATGGATTTTCAAAGAAATATTTGCATATAAATCTCGATATATCTAGACATATATATATATATATTCATATACATATCTCACTATAAATAGATATAGCTGTCTAAAAATCATCACATATATTGAGAAATATTTATTTAGAAATAAATAGAACATATTTAGTTAACAAATCCTTCTTGCAATATGAAATAATCACATTTTCATGTACACTTTTTGTGGAAAATATGTCATGGGCTTTGTGCAACATATTAGGATTTTGTTTTGTTTTTTTCCATTTGTCTCCTCCATTGACTTCCATGGGGAATACATGAACACGCACATGATCTTGCTTTATACTGTATATTCTTATTCTTATATTCACAATCATCACTATCACAAACATGTTATCAGTTCAAGGAACATTACAATATAAAAGAGATTCAAATGTTAAGCTGACTTTCCAGCTCACTTAATGCAAGATGGAGAATTTTCAACTTTCTAATTTACTCCTTTTATTAATTTTTCTTCATTCTCTTGGTATCTTTATTTGAAAAAGCAGGAATGTAAGCTTAGGAGCCGGCCATTTTAATGGGTAGATCGATCTCGTTGAGCTGGTCATTTGAAAAGTAGATCCCGACACAAAAAAGTGTGG